>WBNO01024473.1:0-10791 GCA_013400575.1 Peucedramus taeniatus
ACACATTAAACTTCAGTTCTTTCACATGGAATTCAAATTCTGACTATTTAATTAATGACTTAATTGATCTATTCATTTATTGTACTTCTACCTTCTGTGTTTCCTTTTCTGAGACCTCTGTGATGTAAAATAGGTACTGACTGTCTTTCACTGGCTCTGGGTGTGGGGTGTTTGCAAACTGTACAATGCTACGGCTATGCTGCAATAATAAACATTAGTACTGATTGAATTTTTTACCATTAACACAATTGCTTCACTCTCCTCTTGTATCATGGGAGTAAGTCCTGCACACCCCCATGCTTGCTGTTTTCTTGTTGCAGTGATGTAGTCTGTTTTGATGCTCAGAGGGGACAAGTGTACAGGCTTACAACCCTCACTGGCACCAAGGACTGTCCTTGCTGTGCAGTCCTGATGCATATTTTCTGATATCTACATGCTCCTCTTCAGCCCAGGAGAGACCCCTCTGTCAAATGGGTCAATATTTTGTAGAAGGTTGAATCCTTTATACTGAGGTTTTAATCAGTGCCCCACCAGACTATACAAAAGAAACTAAAATTAGGAAATTTACAGGAATACAGCATGGGCATGACCATAGCAATCTGCTAGCCAGTTCTAATGGCTACACTTTTATAACACTGTTAAAGGAAATTGCAGGAGACAGTGTAGGCTGAATTAACCCTGGCTGTAACTTTTATCTGTACAGAGTGCATGAGGTGGGCCTTGGTGAATGTGGTACTTTCTCTGTGGTTAAACTACATCTTTACACCTGCTCTTAGTAATGAAGCACAGATGCTGGTGGCATACATTCACTGCAACATGGTAATGTAGGACAGACTTGTCAGAGAAAACTCAGATTGGCATTAGAAATTTTGATTCATTAAATAAAATTAATTACTAAAATCATAATGCATTTTAGAATAAGGTGTACAATTGCGGCAAATGATCGGGTAATTTTTGG
Organism: Peucedramus taeniatus; assembly: GCA_013400575.1. NCBI lineage: Eukaryota > Metazoa > Chordata > Aves > Passeriformes > Fringillidae > Peucedramus > Peucedramus taeniatus. The sequence goes on from WBNO01024473.1 coordinate 959, forward strand.
AAAACAAGTAGATTGAATAACTTGTATTTAGAGAAAAATAAATTTTAAAACTTATTAGTAGCCCAGAGGAATGTACTCACTTTGCTGCATTAGCTTGTGGACAGTTAGTTAATGAACATTACCAGGCAAAAAAACCTGTCAACATTACAGAAGCACTCAGTGTGCCACCTATGCAGCTATAGCTTGTGAGCCTCTGTGCAAAGTGTCCTAACTATCAGCATTAGTACTGATAAAGTCAGAAAAAACATTTTATTACTGATGATGTTAGAACCAAGGTATTTTTAAAAGAAAAGTCTGATTCCACATGCACTTTTATAATCATTTAATTGCACCCTTATCAAAACTAGTTTGACAATGTGAGAATGATCATCCCACAACCCCTACAGCAGCATTTGTGTAAAAAGTAGTGTACAGATCAAGCCCACAAACCAGTAAATCTGGAGGAGCGCTTTAAAAGTTTTAAGAGCGTTCCCACTCCTTGTGCTGTAGCACCGGTAGCTGCTGCTCTGGTTTCAGTTCACTTATAAACATTGAATCCAGCCCCCAGCATCATTGCATGCAGTCACTTGAGAGAAAAATTGAATTATTCATTGTGTTTTTAAAATTTTTTGAACTTCAAATATTGAAGAGTTCACAGTCTATTCTATGCAGTATACTGAATGACTTCAGAGAGCAGTGTTGATTTTGTTCTTGGGGTTCTGCTGCTGTCCATAAAGGATTTAGGCAGTTTTTTTGTAGTGTATGATGTCAGAAATGTAATCCCTTGAGTGAATGAAATATATTTGTATTCATGCCAGGTCATCTTATTACCCTAAGGTTTTTACTCAGTCCAGTTGCTTCTACGAGCTGACACATCTTTGAACTCTGTGCAGCACTTTTCCTCAGTAATACCCATATCTCAGATAAGGATAAAGTCCCAGGATTGAGGTGTGATATCGTGATAGTATGAAAAGAGTGTTAAAAGTTCAGTCTCATTCCTTTTGATCCTAATAACTGTTTATGACAGCCTGTACTATTTTTTTTTCAGATGCTGAAAACACTTGTTAAAATGAGTTAAATTTTCTGAGACTGAATATTCCTTTCCTTTTACAAAAATATTCAAGAGGATATTTTTCTCTCCATCTGAAGCACTGCACTGTTTAAAACACAGGACTTCTAAGCAGGCTGCTTTGAATTTCCTATCACTGTTGAGTTCCCCAAAGTAAAAGTACTTTACGGGAGAAGGAGAGAGAAGTGTCTTTACTGGTAGTAAGAACCACTGTATTTCTAGGGAAAGAACTTATTGTAATTACTAGTAACTAATCCAGTGAGCAAGAAATTGGGAAGGATGATTTGAAACTCACTTTTCAGTAATTTTCATTGGTCTCAGTAGAGGATACTTTTGAGACAGAGTAGGTAGGCAGTTTTCTATGCTTTTTTCCTAGTCTAGGAACCACAAAATAAAAGCAATTATAAAAGTATTACACCCCTCACTATGTGTGTCTATTTTGTAATTGCATCTGGCAGTGATTATACACTGAAGACTGGTATCCAATCCATCCACCCATTTTGCAGTTCGGTGGGGAAGAAACTTGCGGAAAGTCTGAAGATTTCAGCTGGTGGGATTTAGTAATTTTCCTCTCTTCTTCATGGTAGCACTCTCACCAAGATTTAGCTTCTGTAAAGTTAGTTCTTTTGCATTGCTGAGCTTCTTCCCTTGGCTGACAGCTTCATTGTTCCAAGGGAACAGAGCTGTCAGAAGAGGTCGTCACTGCAGAGGGGATGGAAGTCTCTCAAGTACCTAAGGCCAGTCCCACAGAGAGTTTTGAGGACCATGGAAATAACCTCCACCTGGACTCTGAAATCGTGAGGGAGCTTGTGCAGAGACCAGAGTGCCAGAATGATGCATTCACAGTGGCTTGTGTTGCTAAGCAGACTAGCAGCTGCTTTTGTAGCAGTGGGAGTTCTTTTCACAGTATGTATTTTTCAGTCTTGGATACTATGAGATGCAGTAATCAATCTGGAGGTCATACGTTTGTGGATCCCTGCTGCCAAGTCTCTGTCAGATAGATTCTGAAGAGAAGTATATTTTTCAGTACTTCATTCAGCAGTAAGTTGATGTTTAGTAAGGCGGCAGATTTTCTTCATTTCTTTGTGGTCTTTGTTGGGGTGAAAGGGAAGAAGTAGTAGTTTGACAGGATTTAGGAGTAGTTCTTGTATTCCATCTATCCCATACATCTTCAGAATACTCAGTTTCCGTGGGTACAGCATGAAGTTTATGGGTTCCCCACTTTGCTCATAGGATGGCAGCTGTTGACTAGATGATTAAGAATTTCTTGTTAAAACTGCAGTTCAAATTTATCTCTCTATTCATGTCTGTGTAACTAAGGAACAACAGCCTGTCTGTAATCTGAATGTTTTCTGTGCTTCTCCAGAGTTTTCTTTATCTTTTAATTTGCTTGAAAATAACAACTAAGAAGTATTTATATTAAAGTAATTGGTGCTTTAAGAAAAAAAAAAGTGTATCCTTTTTCTAAATGAGAAAAGAGGAGACTCAAAAGCATGTCTGACAGCTAGACTAACTACTCTGCAAACAGTTTTCATGTCATACTCTTGAAATATTTTTACATAGAGCAGTTAACAAGACCTTGAAGGATTATTCAAAATCATATTTCTGCAGAGAATGTATTGCCACACATAGATACTGAGTAAAAGGAAGAAAACACACCACTGCCACCTCTGACATTACTGTAGGATTTTATGGATGTTCCTGCACTGGCTTCTGTTGGTAACAAAAAGCAAATCACTTATTTTCAAGTATTTGTGCACTACTGATTTTATAGGCAGCCTACCAACCCTTCATTCATCATAAATGTTAAAATCCAGGAGAAATAACTTTTTTTGAAGAATGCTGATTAGAAAGGACATGAAAATTCAAGGTAAGGAATCTGTCTCTTGTGCTATGTTCAGCAGGCCAACTTGCTAACTTAAGCATTTCACTGCAGCACCTAAGTGCTACTTATGGTTACTGCCTGTGCTAATAACTGAAAGGTGTTACAAGCAATGCATGTAGCATTTTCACTTTCATCTGGTAGTATGTTGCAAGTATATTTTGAAAAACAAGAACATGGGAATAAGCCCAACACAGCCATGTGTGTTAAATTAATTATCCAAGTCACCCCACTGGATCTTGGAATATCATGTTATAATTCTGCTGCATTTTCTTGCCTTGTCTACACAGATAAAGCTTGGAGAAAATTAACTGCATCTACTGAGGAATTCAGTAATAAGCCCAGAAGAATAATAAAACTGTGTTTAAGTCAATAGTTTAAAGGAAACAGCTGTGCAAGAACAATGGTTTTTGAAACAGGGTGTGTCTTGACAGAAGCTCAGATCCTGTTTATTTCAGCCTTGTTCATTTGTCAACATAAAGGCAAGATAAAACCTTGTGGGATTAAGTAAACTTCATAGCTAAAAATACAGTTTGATGCTGCTTGTAGACACATGACAAGTCTACAAAGATAATATGTTGGTAGTCTTTTCATCTAGAAAGGAATATGTTTTTAAGGAGGGTGAATGCCTTTATTGAATTTAGATTCAAGGAGTGTAGTATTAGTACCTTCAAGTAATTTTAACCAGATGTTGCATTTTTCTTCTTTTCAGATTTTACAAATACAGATGGTAAGGAAATCATGCGTGAAATACTTCTAAATAGAACCTTTAATTAATATTTAGAAACATTTTTGCAGTTGGCATAATTTCTAAAACTGTTTATCTAATTTTTTACACTGTGACCCATGATTGGAATTTAATTTAGTTCATGAAGATTTTTTGTAATTTTAAGTTCCGTATTTCATATGTCCTTTCCAGCAACTTTATAGCATACCTGTTCCTAAATTGAGCATGCCATCCCCATTGATGCCAGTTGTGCTATATGCATTACATATTGTTAATGAGGAACAGTGACAGGCACCCAGAGTGTCAGATCTGTAATTTGTGTCAAACAAATCTGATGAGAGTGCAATAAAATGTGACAGGAAATTTTGACTGCCTTGTGAAGGACAAGAATGCAGGCAGAACAGTAAAGTCTAGGTTGAACTGTTCTCTTTTAGGTGGATAGAAAATAAGGGTCCTTCTTGCCATACAGTCACATTAATGGACTTGTCCTAATCAGTGCAATGGAGAGCAAAATTCAGCCCTTTCATCCTTTTTTATAGTAACTTTCCACTGATTTTGGCAAGTTGCAGTTCCTGAGTCAGACCTGCTGTTAACCTTCAAAATGAGCAGAAGTTATTTTGGGATCCCATGTGAGTCATAAACTTCTCCATTTTTGTTTTTGTTTGGAAAAGGCATTTTTATTGCTATGTGTAGAACAGCTGAGAATTTTCTTCCACATCAAACATCAAAATGTTAACTTTGCAAAGGGCAGCTCCAAAGAGATATGTTATACTTTTCATGCATGTGCAACATCCTGCATTTTTCTGGGAAGATTCTCACACTAGTTCACCCTCCAGTGGGTATCTGGATGGTCATACTTCCATAATCTGCTGTATTTGCAGCATCTTGTTACTAACACCCCAACAAACAAAAGAAAAGATGTTGTTTTTGGCAACCTCAAAAGCTAGGTGTAGCTTATAGCCACACCTCATCAGTCCAGGTGTGTGAACCCCACTGCTCTTAGAGGAGTGAAGTTTGCACATTTATAACTGGAGCTGCAGGTGTAAAAAGATCACACTTTTTGCCTAGCAGATTGACAGCAAATTGATATGATGGTGATGCCTTGAAGAGGGATCAAACAACATTGGTGTTTATCAATCTGAGCACTGAGAGCTGAGTCAGAGCTTGAGGGTATGTGGGAGCAGAAAAGTACAAATGTAGTTTGAAGCTTTTACTGTCTTCTAATGCCCAAGTCTGGAACTAGGGATCTGGGCCAAGAAATACTGTTAGCTTAGAAAATTATTTTAAATGAAAGTCACATTAGACCGTTTTTCACACAGAAACAAATATCATGTATCTGCAAAGACAGCTTCATAAAAAATAAAGTATGTCCAAAATATGCCCATAATTTAATATTTGCTGTGATGAAAAAGTTATGAAATCTCCAGTCTAGCAAACTGGTAGCTGGTAGAGCTGTCTGAACAAGTACCTTTGAACTCAAAGAGCTGAAATGAAATGGGCTTTGTTCATTTGCCTTCCTTAACATTTCCATGTAGTTGGTACTGCTTATCTGGGGTGGTTTTTTTTTGTTTGTTTGTTTGTTTGTTTGTTTGTTTCTTTGGGGTTTTTTTTTGTCATGTTTGGTTTGTTTTGACATTTGTAAATATGAGTTTTAGAGGCATCTGNTGTTTTTGTTGGTTTTTTTGGTTTTTTTTTTGGGGGGGGGGTTTTTTTTGGGTTTTTTTATCCTCTGGGAACTGTAAAGTAGCATGTTCTTATTGCTATGATGATCTGGAGGCCAAACAAAATTCTAGAAATGAAGATGGTCATGGCCATGCAGAAATTTTTTAAATGGCCTCTTCAGTGTTCTTTTACCACCTGTCAGTTTTGGGTGTTGCAACCACACATGAGCCAGCAGAATGGCTCATATGAACCTTCCCCATCAGCTTCAGCTTAAAATGATGCCAAAAGCTTTGTTATTTTGATCTCAGGAAGCTAACGATAGATTTTAAAGTCTCCAATTTTATTAATAAATGGAAAATTATCATGAAACAATGTAAGCTATAGGAATCTGCTGCTAGTCATGTTCCAGCTAACAACTTAATCTATTCCTAATTATTGTTCCATAATGTTTACTGTTGGGTTTCTAATTTATAGTGCAGGTAATGAAAAAGGAGCATAGTCAGAAACCACAGGACTTATTTTCAAGATGGAATTTTGTTGCTAGCACACTACTAAAAAGAAAGAAAATATATTGCAAGTTACCTAGCTATAAAACTTTTAAAAACTGCTAAAATAATTATGATTAATTATGTTTCTCTAAAGGGTGACACATTTGTATAATGCTAATATGTACGGTTCAAATAAAAATAGTGCAAGAATTTAAAATCCAGAAACTTCTCGGATCAGAAAAATATAGACTCTAGAATGTAAAAAAAGACACACTCAAACTAATCTAATAGTCTAACAACAGAAAAGCAAGAATGACCAGAGGCAAAAGGTATTTCAGTTCTATTTCAGCATCTTCCTACAGCAGAATGAGTACTGTGAAATATTTTATTAAGGGCAGCCATATGTATGGTGTCTGTGCTGACTGGGCATTCTACTGTAAAAATAGTATAGATGTGTAAATACTATATATTTAGAATGTCATATAAGAATTTTGGCAGAGAAATGCCCTTCATAAATAGCACCTTTCAGAAATATCCTGCTTAGTGCTCAAATGAAGACTTTTGTGATGCTATGGCTTAAAAAACATATGTAAATATGCCCCGGATTGCTTCTGTATGCCCTTTTCCCTGATACTAATTTTTCCATTTGAAGTACTTGGTTCTTTGCTTCAGTAACTTTTTTGCAGCAACAGAGTGTCTTCAGCTCTTTGTCAGCCTGCTTTCTTATTGCCTGTTTCTGATTTCTAGTGTTTTTATTTTGCAAGTGAAAATTGCAGTGGAGTTGTGGCAGTGTAGGGACAATGCAGATTGCCAGAAAGTTGGCATACTTTCATCTTTCTCATTGACTCCCAAAGAATGTTTTTAGATAATTTTTTGTAACCAGAAGCATCAATGGAGAAAAATCCACAGAGGACAAAATTAATCTTTGATCTTGTACAAAAAAAGTCTTAAGCCTTGAGATCCTCTGTTTATTTCTTAGGTAATGTTCTTTCATTATAGGAATGGGAAGATATTCAGGCAAGAGGGACAGTAAGAGGGTGGTAGATAGTCCAGTGTAATAGACTTCCCTGCCTTAGAGACTGGGGCAAGAGCTTGAGCCTGGGAATGTTGGCTGCATTTGACTTTGCAATCTGTAAACTGTAGACTGTAAAGTCTTTGTGGCACTGGGACCTAAGTTCCAGTTTAATTTTTTCAGGTTCTTAGTCTTTGCCAGTCAAATCATAAGAGCACTGAGGACAGACAGGCAAAAGTACCTCTTCTTACGTAGAAATTAATATTTTTGTACTTGCATGTGTAGTCACGAAAAAGTGTCTACCACTTTTAAGTGTGCTATTGAAAATTCACCATTAAAATAAACTAATCTTTAACATAATTTTAAAAACTTCAATCATCAAGTCATTTATTTTTCCAAAAGCCTACATCCCCCTCTTTCTCCTTGTAAGAGGGCTTACTATCTGACAGAGGAAGTATGCATATATGTAGATATATATGTATCATATATGACACAGGAAATCAAACACCCATTTGCTGGTTATATGCTAAATTGATTGCTACACTGAAACAGCTAAAAATAATCATTTTTCTAATTATTTTAATCAATTGTATGCATCAGGTTGCAAGTAACAGGTCTAAATATGTCCTGTTTATCATCACTGGTAATTATCAGCTTTTTTTTGTTGTTTTATTTTGGGTTTTGTGGGGTTTTTGGTAACTGTGTCAGAAATGGAAGAAGCAATTTTACTAAAAATGGTAGAAATATTGTGTTTTAATGGTGACTATGGCTGTAACCTTTAATGGTAGTCGTGGCTAAAGAACTGAGACTGAAGAATCTGATTCTGCAGTCAGTCCTTCCATTGCCTGATCCCCAGCTTGCCTGCAAATTCTGTGTATAAATTGTCTGCAGGATTGTCCCAGATATTTCATAGCCTTATTTTTGTATTGAAAATGATTGATAGCAGGCACACCTGTGTGGAAAGCCAGGGATAGGTAGCTTTGCAGTACTGGATTTAAGAGCTGTTCAAATTTATGTCCAACATTGTTGGAATTCAGAAGTTTTGTGGGTGAAGATCATCATCAGGGGTATCTGACCCAGAGAACCTTCATTCAACAGTGATGATCACCTTCCTGTTTGTAGACCAGTACAGAAGAAGCCCCCATGAATCAGCAGTTGATAGAACATCATTTAGAGCAAAGAAAAACTCAAGTCTTCTCATGCTAAACTCAGTTTAACTGCTGACTGCTGAATACAGGATTACAACATAGTTTAATTTATTAGCCTAGTAACTGGAATGAAATATTCACATGGTGAATCAGCTAACCTTCTCTACTTTTTGTTTGGTGTGGGAAAAAAAAAAAGTAGCAAATCCATCTTTTCAAACCCAGCATAAAAACACAAGGGTGCACAATGCATAGATGTCAGGCCTGGATCATAAAAATGAAAGCAATGTTTTGTATTTCTTCATCAAAATTAATCTGCCTGTGTCTCAGGAGGCCAAAGCACATTAGATCAGTTGCCTGTGAACCAAGGCTGAGTGTGTGCAGATGGCATTGCAGTCCTCTGAGAAGACATGCTGGCTTGTAGTGATGCCAGTTTAGAGTTCTCCTTGCTGGGCTTTAACATTGCTCCATAGTGGACCAAAGGTTTTTGAAGACTCATATAAAGTCTCTTCACATGTTTATCCAATGAGATAGTAAAGCTTATAAACCACTAAGCAATTATCCATTGCTCCTCTCTGTTTCTTCAATGATTCACATGACAGCACTGGATCCTGTGTGTTTTGAAGATATCTTAATTACTCATGAATGTGAAAAACCTACAGACTACTCCAATTAGGAGTATTTGATGTTTAATAACTTCAGGTAGGATCTAATTTCTGCCTGTATCTCAAGCACATAACACTGGGGTCTTAGACATGAACTTTTTGCTCCTGGAAGTTGTCTTTGGTCTGCCTTGGCTTAGTTCTTGTCCTGTAGGTTGGTATTTTATCTTACTTGAACAGCTGTTTGGATTCCCTTTCAAACACTTCAGTAATTAACAGTCAATCTGAGATGTCCTATGGAATATTCTAGTACCTGGTTTAAAGCTGTAGTTTTCTTTAATCTAGGGATAATCTACTTGTCAGTGTCAATCCTTCTTTCTTTTGAAGGAAGTGTGAAGAGCTCTGATTTGGATCTCCGTTCTTTTGCACCTATACATTACTATGTCAATTTACTAAGCTTATTTCAACTCATACTCTCATTTTTAGTATTTTATCTTTTCCACACTTCTCATTCTCTGTCTTCCATCTCACTCTCTTTCTAGAATCTCTTTCAGTCATCTTGGACTGTCTATTTTCTTGTTTCATTTTCCTATCAAAAAATGAAAAAAGTTTTCAAAGCTGATAAGGGTCTTTATTAAACTTTAGGTTTGCATAAGATTCAGGAGGCCCTATTGCAAACTAAAATGCCTGTATATACTGTATTTTTACATGACAAATGCTTCACAGTAGACCTAAGGTCATAACAATTTTAGCTAATCTAGAACTCTAATCATATTTCATTATTCATCTGCTATAATATGTTTTTGCCAATATACAGAGAGGAGCTGCAATTTTAATAAAACTGTTTACAGGCATTACTAGTTTTCAAGCATATATAGATAAAGTTTATATGCTTATATAAATAAACCTTAAAAATTCTGTTCCAGTTTTTCAGCCAGCTGACATGGATGTTTTCATGAGATTCCTGCTTATGTGACAGAAGAAATCAGGGAATGTGTATTTCAGCTTTATGCATTATACATACACTGAACATCACCACTTATATTTGTCATTTATGCTTGAAGTGGTACCACATTTATTTGGCTAGGTAGTAGTTAAACCAGCAGTATGCCTCCTAGGTTAATATCCACCTGGGCTAAAATGCAAGTGCTTCAGCCCAAGCTTAGTTTTCAACAGACTGTCTTTAAAACTGGAATTAGAGTGGAGTTGTCAGCTACAATGTCACAGTGCTCTCATGCAAACGGGCTACATAGTCCTGGGCAGAGTA
>WBNO01024473.1:10799-211937 GCA_013400575.1 Peucedramus taeniatus
TTTTTTTTTTGACAAAGGACTTATGATTAACAGTGAGAATTCAGAGACATCAAAAGTGTAGTCTAAGGACTGGTTCAAAGGTGACCTAATGTAGTCAAGGCAGGGAGGATGAAACTTTAGTGAAGCAGAACACACATTTGATAGAGAGATGATATAATTTAAGGTAAATCAGCTGTAGATATAATTTTACTTCAACTATTGCAGTAGTGGATATCCAGTTAAGATTGTATCTTTATCTTTTCCCAGTTAAAGTGAATTTTTTGTCTCGTATCACTTGAGATTATGTAGTTATTATTTGAGATCACTAATAATCTAACTGAATCTTTGCCTTCTCTTTACAGTCATGAGGTAAAGATATAATTTTTTTCAGTCTTTCTGTTTATGCTTAGAGAGCTTTTGTTTCTCATTTGTCAACAAAAATTTCTAGAAGATATTAAGAAAATATGGTGCGGGCTCTGGAGGGCAGATTTGCCTTTTCCCAAAATGTGGTGGTTTCCTCCTCATGCTAAGAGATAAAGGCAAACATCTGGAGCTCAGCCAAATGGTCTACTCAGAAAAGCCCAAATGACAATGCTCCTGGGTTATGTTAATATCATAAGGTAGACATATATAAACATAGACAGCATGAGTAGAATAAAGGTGATTTCAGATTGTACATCAAGCTAGTTCAAGCATATAAATATAATCTGCATTTCATTTCCTGAGAACTCTGGGAGAAAAATCAGAACTACTTTGTCCAAGAAAATGATCAAAACACCTGATCTGGCTGAATAAAAGGGGTAAGCTAACAAAACAGTCAGAAGACAAGGGATAAATATGTTACTGAACACAGTATTTTTGTTTTTAGACGCAAAAAGGTCAAAGTTTAAAGCAAAATAAGACAGTCTTGTTATATATTGTCCCTGGCATTATACTGAACTTAAAACAGCTTAACAGCTTCATTGGAAGCTGCTTACCATCATTATTAGTAGAGAATTTGCAGGTATTGGAGAACATCCATTATTGTTTTGTAAGAAGGGATTTAAGATACTAATTATAAACCCTTCAAAAATCATGGCACGAGAAATGGGCAAAATCTAAGTAAGATGTTGAGAAGTCAACTGATTTTCAACTAAATACCAGCCAGACAAATTTCAACAAAAGGTGCATGGTCTTAAGCAAAACTCTGATTAAAATACTTAATCAAGTAAGCTGAGATGACAAACAAGACCAGCTGTAGAGCAAAGATTGTACCGTATCAGCTGTGCACACAGTATGGCTCAGCTTTGAGAAATGTCCACATGGGAAGTAGTAATTGACCACAAATTGTTGTTCAAAAGAGAATCTGATAAAAAAATCTGCTTTACACCATGTTGATAAAGCAGGATTTTTTTAATTTGCAACATCTGAACATTTGAAAAACTAACTTTCCCTTTCATGTAAAGTTGGTCTCCTTGAGCTTTTTCTCCTTTGTTCTTTTTTGAAAGAATGTATTGGTTTTTGCTACAGTGTTTCTTATAAATATGTATAAGGCAAAAGTATGTTTTAATGAGTGACCATTAGCTGATTTCCCATGGTCTTGTGTGTAGACAGTAGATAAAAAACCAAACATGTCTAACTAATGGCAAATAACTGTGCAGCCATGATCTAATGTTGCTTGTTTTCTTCTAAGTGACATCAGTCCTGCTTCCCCATGGGATGAATGTTTGCAGATGGATTATCACACATATGAAGCCAAAAAGAAAACCTGAAAAAAGTCTTGATTCTTTGTTTATATAAGAGATATTAAATTTCAAATGAAAGTGTACCAGGGGCTGAAAAACAACTGTATTTTATGGATTGTGTTCTCAAGTGTGCTTAAAAGTGGAACAAATTTCTTTGCATTTTCTTTGAATGTTCTCTTTGCCCAGAGGTCCTGGTATTCTTTCACTTCTTATTGAACAAAACCAACAAAGGTACAAAGTTCTGCCTATGCTCAGTAACTAAGCATTTTGGTTAAAGACTGCTATTTTCTATAGCCAAGGGCATGTGAGAATGCAATGTTACTACCAATCATTTCTAGCAATCATTGACTTCCCAGTCTGCAAAATCTCTTATCTATTTACTGTCAAATTGGCTGTGGAACATATTTCAGCACAAGTCCAGAAGGGAGTGTAAAATTCTATCCCTAGAGATACTGCAATTTCTCTCAGCTCTCTTTTTGCTGTACCTCCTTTTCTGAAATCCTCTCTAGCAACCCAACAAGTACTTAAGAATTCTTCACAAATCCTTATCCCCTGTGTGTCTTCAATATTCTTCCCAAACAAGGATCAGTGTGAAACATTTTCAGTTGTATCCATTAATGTTTAATAACCAGCTTCCCCTTTGGTGCTTACTGTACAAAAAAATATCAATATTTGGAGCTGTTAAAATTTGTAATATTTTTTCTTGACTCTGAAGTAGCAGCAATTTTATCCGAAACCCAAAGAGGAGTTTTGTGTGATATAAGAGTGTCTTATCCTCTGCTTTATTTGAAGGCATCAGATTTGGTGGAAAGTCTACAAAAACATGAACTTTAAAACCTGAATGAAAATAAAATGGAACTTAATGGTAATATCTTTCTTAATTTGGTATATCTGAGCTAAGCTAATCACACAATTTTAAGGGAATAGTAGTATCACTTGAAATCCTCAAGGCCTTCAATATTATGATTTTTTAATAGAGACAACTTTAGTTATGATCTCAATTTTTTAATATCTAATCCCAAAAGTTCCCTATTCAGGGAATAGAGACATTCATTTTGTGTTCTTCCTTCTGCGCTGAGAATTCCTTGAACAATGCCAATACAGTTTAAGAGTAATCATTATTTCTCAGCTTTCTAATAAGATGCTATATCCTCTTGCGAATTTTTGATGGGTATTTTTACATTTTAATTATAATCTGAATTGTTAAAAAATTGCCTAGGTTTTCTTAAAGAACATAATCCAACAGGAAAAATAATTTACTGACTTTTCAAACAAAATATTTGTTATTCAGAATAGCAAATGACTTTGCAACAGAGTCTGGAGATTTTCTTCTGTTGAAGTGAAACTGGTAGTAATCACCTTCCACTGAATACCTTCCATGTGTACTCTTTATTCTGGAAGTAAGACCCAAGTAATTCTTTACCATTTAAAGAGGATTGAACAAAACTGTGGCCATGCTTGCACCTCAAGTGCAGAATTGCACAGGAAATGGGGACAAATAGAAGGATTTATAACTTGTTGATGGATTATGTTCTCGGTGTGATTGTAGCTTCAGTATAAAAAGGTAATTAAAAATTAATGATGCTGCCCATAAATCTATCAAAGGACCAGCAGCTGCACATAAATATTATTCTACTTGTATAATCCCTTACAGTATGATAAAGAAAATATGGCAAAGAGCCAATGAAAGGTTTTTCAGAAGTGCTTCATGATTTTTTTCAGGTTTTTTTTCCAGTAAGAGTTTTCATGAGAAACTTGTTTTGTGTAGAATTGTTCTCATTCTCTATTTAGACTGAAAATATTGTCATGTAGTAGCTGTGTTTGCCTTGAGTGCAGAACAGAAAAGGCCATGTAAAGGAAGTTTCAAGTTTCCCTTTACTTACTCTCAAGTAAAGGCTTCTCATAAAGGAATGAAATGGATTGAAACCACTCTGAGCTGTCAGTACATCACAGCCTTGAATCAACTGGAAAAGCAGCATGGAGCCAGCAGCATGGAGATGGATTTTCATTTAATTAGGTGCCTTGTTCTGGCAAAAGGAGACACGTGAGTGTCTCAGCAGAGTGGCCTGTGTGTCACCTGCCCATTGCCAGGGGCATCCCTGTGTTCAGATGGTTCTCCTGTGGTTCTCCTGTGCCTGGGTGCAGAGAGGTGGAAGGCAGAGTGAACATCAGAGCTTAAAATCACATTCTTTATTCAAACTGATTCATTTGTTTTTACTAGGTTCTGCATTATGTACACACCAATAGCTTTTGTAACTTATATTTACCCTATTTAACTGTTGATCTAGAACAAACTGTGTAAGGTGAAATCAATTCCCAAAAATCAAGTGTCAGAAATACCAATTGTATCTCACATTCACTCATTCATAACAAGATACTCTGTTATTAGTTGCTAAGTGGAAGTTAATAGCAACATCTGAAATAATTAATTGGAAACATGCTATTGTCACAAAGTATTGTCACAAAGGTTACTTTTTTTGCCTCCTCACATGTCACCCAATCACACTAACACTGTGTACTTGCATGTTGGACAAGTGTTATTTATACATTTGTTGTTCTTCTTTCATCCCTTAACTCACCAAATATAATTAAAAAGTATTTGTGGGAAAGGAGAAGGCATTGAAAGGCACCAAGTGACATGTGTGTTGTCACTTTTTCTCTGAAGAGCAAGCACTTCAAAACTACGATTGTCAGAACAGCAAAAACTGACCTTCTAGCACATCAAAACATAGACTACTCAGATGTTGCATTGACAGTTTACAACTCTAGCTGTGAGTCTCTGAGGGCATCACAATACAAATAAAAATGATGGCACTGCTCAAGAGTAATAGCTGATGGCCCATGCAGAAAGCTGTCTGCATTTGTTCGAGCACATGGGTACGGGCAAGTGTTACTGAGAAAACTGTTAGATGGAGATGTTGAAAGACAGGCCTGAAATTAAATTTGATCAGTAGAAACCTTTGTCTTGTGAACATGTCTGGCATGGAATTCCTTCATGTCTTGGGAGCTGATATTTATTCCATGCCTAAGCTGGTATGTTGATCTATAGCAGGTACTCTGGAAGGCTTTCTGTTTGCCTTCCAGAAATCTGTCCAGAAGAACTGTCTTTGGAGACATAACCACTCCCTGTCAGTGTACCCAGAATGGCTGGCAATCTGTCCAGAACAGCTCAGCATCTGTGTGGCATTGCACCAAATCAAACCAGAATTTGTTCCCATTTTTTCATTGATGCAGATAGTGACTTTCCTGAGTTCTGTGTTCTATATGGGACCAGGCAGTTGAACTTCTCTGTGACAGGTACATTCAGACATCAAAAATTATGCTTAGGTTAAGACAGTCTCAGAGGATGAACCACACCTTAATTACTGTGTGCCACTATTTGGTGTATAGTTTCATCTATGTGCTAAAACAAAACCTCTGTGATTATGGGATGTGATTGTACAGCTCAAAGCTGGAACCTGTAAATGCTGAGGTAAATGAGGAAATGCTTGCAGTCCTCCAATATTCCAAAATGTTATGGATCCAGCGCTAATTTAAAAACTCCTACTTGAATTTTGCATAAAAATTCCCTTTCAGCATGAACTCATTTTGAACCTTCTTCCATAGGATACCTCTATACTAATCAGGGGCTGGCTCAATTCTTTCTTCAGTGCTTTGGTTTGCAGATAGCTGTACAATGTAATTCATAGGATTAAAGAAAGGATAGGTTGTGAAGAGTTTGATTCTGCAGCTACAGAAGATGGGGAGACTTCAAGGCTGCTACTTTGCCTAGGTGTGTCTTTAGCATTAAAGTCAATGGATAATGCCCATGACATTGGTTAAAATATAAGCACTGTTAGATCCAAGACTAAAAATGGACACACTGATTTGACTGCTTTAAGCAATAGTCTACTGCACAAAAGAAACCCAATGCACCTTTGGCATCATTCCCTAGAGAACTTTGCAGTTTTAGTCTCAAAAATAAAGAAACACATCCTGTGGAAACATAGGAAAGTACCTCTGTCTCTGATCTTTGCATTGGCTGGCTCTGCTCCCTAGGTTGGGTTACCCTTTTGTGATATGACTTCTCCATTCTCTAAAATCCTTTGCTTGCTTCCCTCCAGGACCTGCCAAAGGAACTCTAAGGATTCTCTAAGTATCTTTGTCTGAAACAGCCTACTGAGGACAAAAGCCTAGTTTTTAGGCATAGGATGTGTGAATACTGCTCTTTCCTATGACAAAACCTCATCTCTTATGAGCCATCACATATATCATTAACTATGTTAATGACACTTTGGTGAGAAACACTGAAGATGTAGGAAACTATGTTGGGATTTATGTTGTCAGACTTCCAGTTCCAGCAGTGGGATCTAAGCAGGTTCTGATTTAGAGTGAAGAAAAATAGGTACATCCTTACAAGCGAATCTATATTGAAGTGAATTTTACCCCAGAAATGCTTTTTCTTTTCACTGACTATAAAAATAATCTACATTGATTTAGATGCATGTGCCATGTGCACCAAACAGGGCATGACTTCTGTCTCTGGCCTTTCACTTAAACCACCAAGCTCTCTAAATGAGTAAAGCAAAGTTTCCTGCCATGACAACCTAAAATGGAACTGAGCTGAATGCCTTAAATGAAAATCATGATGTTGCTTTATGTCTCGCACTTTGTCTGTAATATGTGACATTACCCAGACCTCTGCTTCTGCATTTGTAACACTAATAAGGAAGCTGTAGAGCAAGGAAAAAAGTCTTCTGAAATGTGCTGTCAATGATTATATAAACTGCAAGTGCTTGCCACATGGCAGCCAGGATATTTTGTTGCACGTATATAGTGATTTGTGTGCACAGTAGGGAATTGAAACGTTAGGAAACAAAATGGTACAGCTTGGATATTTTCTGCAGAAGCTCTGCTTCAATTGTAAAATTGATCCTTAATGGTTACTTATATTTATGAACTGTCAAGGAATTTCCAGTTAAAGGAAAATTTTTTCCATTATGATTTTTAATTTTTTTTAAATTTTAGATTTGGCTTTTAAGAAAAGCAAAATTTATTTAGAAATTATTTCTCCTGGTATTGCAATACAAAGTATAATTTCCAGAATAAGTTGAATAGACTTAAAATAATCGCAGACCAGATTTCTCCCTAACTCACCTTTTTATATCTAAAGTTTTTTACCAGAAAATCATTGTAGGCTAGATGTTGGCTTTGTGGAGCATTCTGTCCTAACTGAATTTGGAAATTGAAAGGAAATGCTGGCAGAAGTGACTTTTCTAAAGTTGAACCTAAAGTGTATATATTTTTAGTTGTTCTTGCCATCTTGTTGAGTTTTTATCTTGGCATGGAGTGCGCAGAAACCATTATAACAATATTTAGAACCACATCAAGACATTCCAGCTAAAAAACAAAGAGGCTTGCTGCTTCCTCAGTGGGTGGAGAAATAAATTTGCATGGATCAGTAAAACTGGTTTTGGTGGATATTTGGGTGTAAGACAGTACCCATGTCCAAATGTTGTGGATTGGGAGAATAAGAGCTCATTAGACCAATTCTTAGGAAACATGGTGGGAAATATACAAATGCACAAAATTGTACTGGAGACCATTGTGGGAGCCACAAAAGTGAACCATGATATTCTTTCTCTCTCATATTGGTTACTGAATTGTGACAGCAATTTAATGTTATTTTTCAGGATTTACTTATTGTTAGAATGTATTCGTAAGACAAGAACAATGTTCTGGCTCTGATTAAACTGAGAAAACAATAAAAAGTATATTGAAGGGGCCATTTTGTCTCTGTGATTGTTGTTGCTTTGAAAATGCAAATATGAAAAGAATTCATTGCAATTAAATTGAAGAAGAAGTAGCCTAAAAGAAACTTCATTTTTTTAGGGTAGAAATCAACTAAATTAGGAATGTTCCAAAATAGAGGAAGCAGACAAAACTTTAAAATCTAGTGGTGTATTTACAGCTGTATTTAGCTTGAAAAATGTCACCCCCCTTATAGATCTGTAAGCCTAATTACAAATATTTGTTAAGTTTGTTTTCAAACACACATTTTGTTTATTCCAAAATGCAGCAGAGGGGATTGAAATAAATTAACAGTTATTTCAGAAGAATGTGTAACAAAGTTCTTGACATGTCTGCTCAACTGCCAAAACAATTTCAGAATTAAAAGAGGCATTGCATATTATCACATGTAAGCTGTGTAACAGTTGAGATATGATCACAGAATCACAGAATTGGAAGGGTTGGAAGGGACTTCTGGCAACCATCTAGTCCAAGTCCCTGCCATAACAGTCACCTAGAGGAGGTGGCACAGAATGTGTCCAGGTGGGTTTGGAATGTCTCCAGAGAGGGAGACTCCACAACCTCTCTGGGCCTGTTCCAGTTCTCAGTAACCCTCAACGTGAAGAAGTTCTTCCTCATGTTGAGGTAGAACTTCTTTTTTCTCAGTTATGGCCACTGCTCCTTGTCCTGTCACTGGGGCACCACTGAAAAGGGTCTGGCACCATCCTCTTGGCACCCACCTTTGAGGTATTTTTATGTATTAATGAGATCCCCTCTTAGTCTTCTCCAGACCAAACAGGCCCAGCTCCCACAGTGTCTCCTCACAAGGGAGATGCTCCAGGCTCCTCATCATTGCTGTGGCAGCACTGACACAGCACTCCAGATGTGGCCTCACTAGGGCCAAGTGGAGAGGCAAGATCACCTCCCTCAGCCTGCTGGCTACACTCTTCCCAATGCACTCCAGGATACCATTGGCCCTCCTGGCCACAAGGACACTGCTGGCTCATAGTCACCTCTCACCTTCCAGGTTCCCCAAGTCCTTCTCCACAGAGCCGCTTCCAGGAATTCAGCCCCGCCTGTGCTGGCACTTGGGGTTATTCCTCCCCAGGTACAGGATCCTGATTTGGCTTCTTTGAACCTCATTAAGTTTCCTTCTGCCCACCCCTCCAGCCTACCAAGGTCCCACTGAATGGCAGCAGAGCCTTCAGGTATATCAACCATCCCCCACAGTTTTACATCATCTGCAAACTTGCTGAGGGCACATTCTATCCCTTTGTCTACTTTGCTGATAAACTGGCCCCAGTATTGATCCCTGGGGAACACCATTGACTACAGGCTTCCAACTGGATCCTACTTGGCTGACCACAACCCTCTGAGTTCTGCCATTCAGCCAGTACTTGATCCACCTCACTGTCCATTCATCTGACCCACAATTTCTGAGCTTATCCATGATGCTATTATGGGAAACAGAGTCAAAAGCCTTGCTGGAGCTGAGACAGACAACATCAGCTATCCTCCCCTCATTGACCCATCCTGTCATGCCATCATAGAGGAGTATCAGATTAGCCACCATCCACAGAAGACAATTTTCTCCCAGAAATCCAGATGAAAAAAGCATAAGAACATTTCCCCTATAGATTACTTTTGTACATCAAGTGAACAGCTCCATGGTTTTTACATATCTCAAAGAGAAAAGTAATGGATAGAAACTTTTAATGACTGAGTACTAAATGTTTCCCTAGTTTGGTATATGATCACTGTGATGTAGTCCAGTACTTAAAGATTGAGATATGATAAAGAATTGATGTGCAGTTAGTGGGACACCTATATATAGCTCTTACCTAAAAGCACATAACAGCAAAGCAGGGGAAGTGTATCCCCTCAGTGGGATGCATTAGCTCTCATTGACTTCACACTCCCACTTCAGAAAACATAATTACTTTGACCTGAGTTAGCCCCTGTTTTTTCTAGAAAAAAACCTCACATACTTTTCAGAAACACACAGGCAATGTTCAGTCTTTGCAAAACTATTGATGGATTCTTTTGATGAGGAATGCAATGTTCATAGTCTTGCCATGGGAGACTGCCCTCTGGCCTGTCCTGTCATCCTTACAATTTCTGAAAGATTTTATAATTTATGATATTCACTCTTATCAATGAAATGCCCCAGTTGCAGGACTGGAAATAATGTTTCTTGTTTGAGTTTGGGGTGAGTTGAGATGAGCAAGTTATGCACTATTTAAAGGCTGAGTGTCAAGTGAAATTAGTAGAGTGCTACTTATGAAGAGGTTTATGATTTAAAATATTTAAAATTGTAAAATTATAAAAAAAATTAAAAATTAGAACTTCTAATACTTGAATCATGTATTTGACAGTGGTAGATAGGTATATTTTGGCAAATGCAGTTCTCCAGGGTACTCAGTTTTCCAACAATAACACCATGATGTAACGACCTTCTGATTGAGTAGTTGCACACAGCTTCTTTACTGATATTTTATGTTGGAATTTTACTGTCTGTCAGACTTTTCTCTACTCATTGCATTTTCAAAAGAATACAAAAATATTTCATATTTCACCATTTAGTTTGTGTTTTCAGGCTTTTCTTGTGGATCTTAGTTTCTTTTACCTACTGTTGAATTCTGGAGGGCTGCTCTTACCCTGTTTTGATGATTTATCCAAGTATGAATAAAGCAATGAAAATGCTCTGTTAAGGGCTTGTCTCCACTTTGTGAATATTGCAGCATAGAATATATTGTGTCCTAGAGCCCAGAGTCCATTTCTCTAGTAAGAAACACTTTCTGCAGCTGCTTATATGAAGAAGTGGTACTATCAAACCAACTGATGTAGTTTTATATTTCTACATTTCTAAAATGCAATTTGTCAGATGAAAACAGCTTGGCCAGTAGCCTGTGCCACATCAGTTTTCTGTGGGTTATCTCTTTGTGCTCTAAAGAGGATAGCATAGTTCCTGGTAGTGAAGTATTTGGATGATACTTTGTGGGCATGACCAAAGTATGAGGCCATTTTCCGTTTTTTTTCTTTTCTTCCTTTTTTTTTTTTTNTTTTTTTTTTTTTTTTTTTTAAGGGAAGTTTCACTTGCTGTTAACTTAAAAGAGAAGCTTTGCCTTAGCTGACACTCCAGTGCAGAGGTTGTCTCTGCTGGGAAGGACCCTGTGAGGTACAATGCAGTATCATTTGGCATGAGTGTCTCTGGAGAGATGTAAAGTGTGTGCAGAGTATCCTGAACAATAGGCTCAAAGAGTAACTGCATGGAAGGAATAAATGATCCTTAAGGTGTCTTACTGCTCCACTTGGTACATCTCAGGTGTCTTAGGTCTCTTACTCTTTTGTCGGGTTTTTTCTGAAGTTTTTCATGACTTTGCTTTCTGCACTTCTTGTCTGGGTAAGTTACTTGCTCTGGATGACTGAATCCCAGATCCTTTCTTCCATGTGATACAACATCATTTTCCAAATTACTGTATTATGTAATGTATATCATTGGCCAGGTTGGATGGGACTCTGAACAACCTGGTCCAGTGTAAGGTGTCCCTGCCCATGGCAGGGTGGGGTTGGAACTAGAGAATCTGTAAGGTCCCTTCCAACCCAAGCCTTTCTGTCGTTTGATGATTGTATCAAATATCAAAAGGAACAATTTTATTTTTCTGTAACAGAAAAATGGGAATCAACATTTTGCTATAATGACAGCAATATATCTTTTTTAAACCATTATAAGTTAGCCTCATAATTAATATGAAGGGAGTAATATGAATAGTTGATAAAGTCATATTTTATAGGGCAAAGTGAAAATTAAGATGCCGTAATATATATAAGACATACTAATTATTAATGGAAATGGAGTTTTTTGTGGCATTTGTGTAACTTATAAAGTCAGGCAGTGTGTGTGATATAGCTTTGCTTTTACAATTTAATACAGTGTAACTGTTTCTCTCATGAGACACTAAATAAAATGAAAATGTATACACTGTCTGTATGTTGAGGCCATTCCTTTTTGAACTGAAGCAATGTAATTATTGATTAAAGTATATTGCATCTCCTAGTTCAAGAAAAAAATACGTTACTTAATTACCTTGTAAGTGGCTTTCCCTGTTTTATTTTGATTATGTAAGATGCAGGCGGACATTTACAAAAGTGTCCAGTTTTTTTTATATTCCCATGTATCAGCAATGTTTTCAAACATAGTCCAGTAAAGCAGAAATAAATGTATGCTGTCTAGCAATTACATTGTGAAATACAAATAGAGAAAAGCAAACACATTTCTTTACACAAAGTTCTGCAAATTAAATTAAAATTTATATTTTTTCTTTTTCTAAAAACACTGGGTATTTGGTATATATCTAAAACTAATCTGCTGTATGACAGTGTTGAATGTTTTTCTCCTGTGAGCTGTTTTCTACGGTGACTGTCCTTGACCAAATCAGAAAATGAATTTGATTCCTCTAATGCAAGAGGTAATTGGATTTCTCTTTATGGAATGCATCCCTTTAATGACTGTCTCTGCTTTAGCCAATTTAGCTGCAACTGACCTGACATTGATCTGGTGATATGACTTTAAATAAATGCCAAAGTTGGGAGATGAAAGACCAGCTATTTGGTATCAGAAAGAACATTTCCTGCCTCATCTTGCCTTTTTCCTCAGAAAATATCTCCATCTCGAATGTCATTCTTATGAAACATGCTCCTTTGGTAATTGGTCACAGAGCTGCAAATTGCATCCTTCTCCCAAATATAATAATTTCCCAGAAAGCATCTGGAGAAACTATTTTGAAACTTGAATAAAAACTCTTGAAATAGCTGTTCTTCTTTGCAAATATTCATTACTATGTAGTCTCTTCCTAAGAGGAAAAAAAAGTGTTACTAAAGTAGTGAATTAAATCTTTACAGAAGTCTTGTTCAGCATTAAATATTTATTGAAATGTTTATTTAGATAATTGGGATCTTATAAAAAAGTATTGGGACCTTATAAAAAAGCTTGCTTATCATAGAAAAGATTTACCCACATAAAACAGTTATTAAAGGTGGTATTTTAGGATATTATCTGTTCTTTTTTAAGGTTAGGTTTAATGGAATAATAAAACTCTAGAATGTGCATTTCTATTAATTTAACTCAGTCATTATCCTTTGGACCCAGCCCAGGCTAATACACTGAGCACTTTTAACCCCAAATGGACTTGAATCCAAAATTTAGCAGTTGAATCCACTTTTAATTTACTCATTGGCCACATGTTCTTTTTGATAAACACTCTTAATGCCATTGATTGAAAGTGGTAGCTTACACTCTGAATGATAAACTGGATTTTAAAGCGTCTGTGAAATTTTGTCTTCAGTTTGAAGTTATTTCCTTCTGGAACCTTAAGATTTATTTTAATTTTGATCAAAACACATAGTAATTTCCCTCTCTGTACTGATAACAGTGAGATAGAATTTGGTTTACTTATCTGCATTTTGAAGCAGGTGGTCACCCCCATTTCCTTTATCTGATCAATTATTTCTTAAATCTTTACAAATGGATAGGTTTTCCACTCTGGGTCTTTTGCACAACAGAATTTATGAGTTTGTTGTGATGTAACTTCTGGTGCTTTTTAGTACAGTTAATTTGAAGTAAATGGATATGAAAACACAGCTTCCCAAAGAAGCAGGTGCCTGAGGGGTATTCACCTCCCTCACTGAGCTGAAAGTCATTTTTAATACTTTCATGTACCACCCAGAAGTACTGCATACATATGAGTCTCTGGACAGAGAAACAGATGGTCTCTTTAGACAGGAATTATGAAAATGAGAATAAATATTTCATACTTATAAAAATTTTTGCAAGTTTTAAGGGTTTTTTTTCTGTTGCCAGTCCCAAGTGTGCTTTTTGTACTGATAGCAGGAACTGAGAGGACATTATAAATGTTATATAGTGCTTAATTCACAGGCTTCCACTCCCTAGCTGCAATTCTGATTTCAAGAGTGGAAATTCTGCTGATGCTGCTCTCAGGGAAGTGGTTCCTCTCTCCCAGATTGGGCCAGAAAGCTTCACAGCCACAAGGGAATGTAACTCACGTAGGTTGCTGTAACTTTTAGATTGGTTCCTCTTATCTTCTTATATTTGGATCTCTACTGGTTTCATTGCTTCTCAAGGAGTTGCATGCACTTCTAGAGGCAGAATATGTAGCCCAGTATTTGTTATCTTGATTGAAAATAACACTGGACACACTATTAGTCTACTGTCTGTTATCATGATCAGAACTGATGCAGCTGTGCCACACAAAATAAAAATGTTCCTAAAGTCCTTGCTTGTACTGCCTTATGTAACACCACTGTAACTGTCTGCTATTTCTTCTTTCCCTATAGGTCACAGATATGATGCTTCAGGATAAACCCTACCCAGACTGGGGAAAGTCTGCCAGAGCTTTCTGGAAGAAAGGAAACATTAGGATCATTTTATTCTGGTAGGAAAATATAAAATCAAATTACTGTAAACAAACCTTTTATAGGACGTTGAAAAACGTCTTCTGTGACCGTCTGTGGCAGAAAGAGATATGGTTGAAAAAAGAGGATAAATCTGGTCTAACTAAAAATTGAAAAACAGTACATGAGTGAGGAATTCCTAATCAAAATAGTTGGTGTAGAAATATAATTTTAAAAATTATTTCTAAAGTTTCTTTTATTCTATTTTGGCACTTCATAATTGAGTTGTGAAATTTTTGCTATATGTGATAATATTGGGGTGTCCCACTGTAATTCCTTGTAATAAAGTAGATATTTGAATTTCCTTTTGTGGCCATGAAATTAATTATAGCAATTCTTTGAATTACCACATGAATAGAATTTGTCATGTCAGTCTCAGATGATTAAGAAAAATATTAAAAAGAAATGCAAAAAGTTGTGAGAGTTTAGAGTTTATTTCACCTCAAATGTATCCTCTTCTAGATAAATTCCAGACAAATGTAGCTATTGAAACAGAACACAAATTATGACAGGAAAAATGGAAGAGGGAGAATATATATTCTAAGAAGCAGTCTGAAGACCTTATAGCTGAAGATATAAGAAATAGCAGAGATTTTTTCAATTATATCAGAACCAGAAAAACTCATTAAAATGTCATCAGACCTGCTGTTTTTAAAAGAACAGATTTCAAAAGAACTCTTACAGAGAAGTTGAAAGATTTATTTGCATGGAGTCTCCTACAGAAAATGCAATTAAGTATCTTGCATTTTTAAGGAGTAAAAGCAAGCTACTATATTAAGTTGAGGCAATAAAGGAAATAATAAGAGAAATTTGAAAAAAAAAAAACAGAATCAGATGGCTGATTGGCTACACACAAAGCTTATAAGGAACTGAAGGGGTTAAGCTGATGCAAGTTTTATTAGCACTTAATTACCTATTGGAAACTTGAATATTAAAATTTGGATATTGTTTTGCTTTTTCTGCCTTTTTTTTTTCCCAGCAAACTAGTAATATCCTACTGGACTGTAAGTCTGAGTTCGCTTTTAGCTCAATGGATTGACTATATTATATGATTATATATTATGTATCATTATATATCAATAATGGAATTACGAGCAAAGCTCTGGATTAATTTCTGCTAAAGGAAGCCAGGGAATCTTTGCTGAAGGAAAACCTTCTCTGATCTGTTAGAACTCTATGCACGTCATCAAAGTAATGGATGAGGGAGAAATACTTGATATAATTTATTTGGACTTTCCCAAGGGTTTTGACAAAATCCTTTACTGAATGCAATTAAGAAAACTAGTAAGACTAAGTGTGCTAACATTTAGAAATCATCTCAGCAATGTGCAGTGAAAGTTATGAATAAAATAATAATTTTCTGCTACACTGATAAGGCCAAGGAGTTATGTTATTTAATGTTTGAAGTAGTATTCATTATTTATATACATCATAAATACCAGTGACGTGACAGAATTTAAAGATTAAGTTAATAATTTGAAAAATGCATGAAAGAGAGATCTTAGAAAACCAGGTGAAAAAAAAAGTGACTGAATACTTGAGTTATGGATGGGGGTGGGGGGAATCAAGCAGCTCCTTGTCATCATTGCAGGGTGTTCAGAGAAAGATTCTGTCTCAGCATGTAGGGATGGGCAAAAAGGTAAAGCAGATGTATCAAAAAATTCACAGGCAGGTGCCAAGTGGCCTGGCAATGATTACAATGTCATCTGAGCAAAAAGATCAGTCTAAAACATCATTGATTTTTTTTCACCCTTGTCTGAAGGATAGCTTTGTCTGAAAGACTGAAAAGGAGATTAGCTGAGATTTAAGAAAAAACAAAGTTACATGAAAAGACTGGAAAAATGGGGAAAAAAGGACAAAAATCAAGGTGACATGATAGTTTTCAAATTTATATGCCAGACTGGGAGACCAATAAAACAGTATTAAAATTACTTAAATATTATTGCAAGCAATTTTCTTCCACTCTGAAATGTTAAAAAATCTGTATTTTATTTCTAATAATATTCACACTGACAAATCCTACCAAAAGTTCAATATAGAGATAAGTAAAAAAAAATAAGAGTTTTCATGCAAGAGTCTCATACTAAAGGATATGCTCAAAACCTAAAGGGTGACAAAATGCTTTTATTTTTAGCTTTAAGCAGTGAAATAAAATAGCCTGGATGACAGTCTATATTCTGTAGACATTATTTATATAGTGCAAATTAGACATCAGTAAAAGTCGATTTTTTTTCCTCCACTAGGAAGGAAAAAATAAAAGGAGTGATGAAAAAATAAAGGAGTGATGTTTTTAAGCATGGTAACATGGGGTATTTGTGTTTACTTTATTGTTGCTTAAGCAATGTAAATGTGCATAGCCTCATTTCTGAAATGTCCTAAATGAAGCATCCTCAACAGTGTGTCCCACACAGATACTGGTAGGTCAGAATCCATTTATTCAGGAGATTTTCTAGTAGCACACCTGTTTAATGGAGCTACTGCAACACTGTGCAATTTATTTTTATTATTCCTAGTATAGATATATGATACACAGTCTAAGGTGGTTGATGAAATGAAAACCTTCGATAAAAACTAAACCTGTTTTTCTGCTAATGTCATTTTTATTTTTGTGTTTACTTTGCAAAATTAGAAAACTTCTGTAAATGTACCAAAGATGGATGGATTGTAAAGGTGGTAAAGGCACCATCCACTTATTTATGATAGTTAATTTGTGGCTGCTTTGTTTCTCATTTGGAAGTGTTTTCAGCTCTCCAATGCAAATAATTCACAAAGGTTTTGATTTACCTTACATCTCCTGTTTTGAATCATTCTCTGGAAACAATGTCAGCAACTGCTTGTTGGTTGTTCTTGAGGATTCTGGCTGACTTCTGAATTTCTCCACAATATAATTCTTCCACAAACAGCTCATCTAGCTAAAGAGTGATCAATTGCTATTTGCCTTTGTGTAGTCCATCACTAAGGAGTACTTTGAAGTGCCTTCAACTTTTTTTGAAGTCAGAGGTTGTCTTTTTTCTTTTTTTCTGTAAAAAAGGTCTCCATTTTGATATTTTCCAGCTCTGCTCATGGCTAATTGTAGCATTCTGAGGCAGCTGTGTGTAGCACTGTTATATTGCTAAGTGATACAATGCAAATACAAACACACTTTCTCATGGATTTAAGAAAGTGTGTTTCAAGAGGACTTCTAGGTAGCAATGAAGCATCTTGGACCCTGATGGAATGACTAAGATGTGCAGACATGTTTGTGGGTCACAAAAGAAAGATACACGCAAGGACTTAAATATCTGCACCACCTGCAGTCAGATGAGTCTCTCTACAGACCACTGTCTCCAGTGCTCTGTCATCACCATCAGTATTGCAAAATTATAAGCATGACTTGAAACAGGCTGATTTTTTTGATATGTTGATAACTTGGCTGATTCAGGAGAGACAAATTATATATGACACGAGAGGACTGGCATTTGAAAGAAGCAAAAAGAAGATTGTTGAATAAAGTCAAAAAAAGATCTTGGACAAGACTGATGGCAAGTCAACGGCTGTAGTTAGTGGTAAGATAAATAAATAAGACAACATGGAACCATACTTAATTTTGATGTTTTAGTGGAAGCAGGGGCAGAAGTAGAATTTGAGAAGACTGATTGTTTTGCAAATAATTTAAAATTTTTTCTCTAAACATCTAATGAGTCCAACTTACACTAAAGGTGCCCCCCTGCTCATCTGCACAGGAGCAGGCTCTCCCCAGCAGTACAGACAGGTGATGCTGTTGGAGGCAGCCCTGCCAATGCCCCAGTAAGTGCTCAGGCTGTGCAGTCATTGCCATGCTGACATGCAGCTCTCTGCCTCCAGGGCCTGGGGTTACCTCTGCCTGCTTTGGGCTTGAAATCATTCTCTCCTCCTTGCAGTGTCTTCTGCAGTGACCTGCCACATCCTGTGGAGAACTGAGCGTAGTATTGGAATAAAATCATAAGGACATCTCTGGGCTGTGTGCACAGTTTGCTAAATAGAGGCAAGACCTGAATACTCTCTTTTGACAAACTGTTCCAATATTAATTGCCCTCAAATTTTTCCTAACAGAGTATGGAGGATTTATAATGAGAAAGGCATAAAGAATATGAACTTTTAGCCATAGGGAAAAAACAGAGCACAGTCGAAAAGAAACCAGTTTATGGGAATAGAGGAAAAGAGCTGCTGAGGTCTGTATAAGCAGGTAACAGAAAATTGATATTCAAAGGTAGATTATCAAAATTGGGGATTGTAGAGATAACAGTGGATTGTGCAGCTGAATCTTGATTTCGGACAGGGTGACAGAACAATATACACAAGCTGAACCTTTGAATATGCAAGTTCCAGGCTGGAATCCATCTCTGTGGTGTCTGTGGCTAGACATTTACTACTGTATGTGTACACAATGATCAGTCTTTATTGGTGCAATAAAGACAATTGTCCTTTGACACAGTCCTTTCAGAATTCTTGTCAGAAATAACCCAAAACAGACACCAACATGGAAAAGAAATAAAGTAATACAGATAATTGTAAATTTTTGATTCTTTACATTTGCTGTTTGACTTTGCAAATGAAATATTCTTCTATTAGTATGTATTTCCATAAGCTCCCGCTAGCTTTCTTTAATAAAAACAACAGCTACACATGCTCAGAAATGTGTGTTAGGAATAACAGTATTTTAATTTAACAAATCAGCCTAGTAATACAGGCTTAGAAGCTTTTATTCAAAATAATTGTGCAGAATTGCTACAGAGTTTTAATTTATGTACATATGTTTATACTGGATTGTGTCAAACATAGCTTAGACATAGCTTAGGTTAGTATTCTTAACTGGACAATATTTTGTACCCTGGAAGTAGAGAAAGCTTCCTTATGAGATAGATAGACACATCTACTACAAAGAAATAAAAGTAGTTTCTATAAGAGATCTTCTATGATGCACCTATTTGAACTTTTGGTTTGATAAATTATATTTCCATATTCTATGTTTTCACAATCAAGATGATAAGTTTATGCTGGAAAATTATGTTCTTTTCACATATATGAATGGTCAAAAGATGGCTTCTAAAACGTTCATTCTTCTCACAACACTCTGCATTGAGAAAAACTAGCTACACATTGTAGCTCGGTCAATTTAAGTTGTGTACTAACTGAAACAAAACAAACCTTTCATGAAGTTTGAGTAACAGTTTTTGGGATACATTCTCCCAAATAAAACTGCATGAAACAATGAAATAATTGTATCTATAATATATGTGCATTTAGATACACATACAGTATTCTCTCCCTGGTTGCAAGCTTTTTAAGTTTATCAAATAATTTTTTCATATTTAAGTAATTTGTCTTGGGATAAGGTACTGACTACTGAACAGAAACCTGGAATCATCTAAAAGGTAAGGCAGATTTTCTGGTAAATAGAATAAATAGTCTAAAAAAGAACATGCAAATATTTTCCAATATTATTGCTCACAGTAAATCTTATATTATAACCCAAGTGAATAATATCAGTTTGGATAAGCAAGACAATTCATAAGTTTCTTATGATTTCCTTTTTGTCTGAATACAAAAAAATCACTAAGGTCCTCCATAGATGATTTATATTGAGTGATCTGACCACTAATCTTGTCTGGCATTGTTAAATACATTCTGTCAGGATAAAAATGTCCATGAATAGTGATTATTACATTTAGTCTGGCCATCAAGATGTATGATTATTATTTTTCAAGAAACAACTAAAAGATTTTTGACAGCATTTATTTAATTTCTGGGTATTATTGGTAAGCTATGCTATGAAATGACAATTTGTTAGCATGAAAAATGTTGAAATCATAATACAGAGTGTTGAACTTTCTTTCATGTAAATGAGAGTTGTTTAAGATTCAAGATTATTTTTCGTTTTTATTATTTTTTATTTTGAATATTTGAAAACATCAAATAAATACAGAAGTATTGTATTATCAAAAATATTTGCAGGAAAGTTTTTCTTCAGATATGTGTTTGGTCCTGTAAAAGTTCTCTGGTTCATGTCCCAAGGAAAACTTTTCCACCTGGATAAAAAAGTGCTTTTACAGTTCTAGTATGGAAAAGTAAAGGTGGTTAAAACTCACCAGAATGGTTGAGGCTTGGCAACCACATGAGTCAGATACATTTTTGGACCTTGTTCTCAGATGCCTGCACTCCTCAGTGCATGAAAACGATTGTGTCAGCAATTCAGGGCTCTCCCACCAACCTGCTCTCCTCAGCAGGTACTGCTTTCAGCTGGAAGTGTTACTCAGTCCTAGCAGAACATGTCTGCCCTTCTCCTTCCCTTCCTCCCTTCTTCCAGCACA
The DNA here is from genome assembly GCA_013400575.1 of Peucedramus taeniatus. Classification (NCBI taxonomy): domain Eukaryota; kingdom Metazoa; phylum Chordata; class Aves; order Passeriformes; family Fringillidae; genus Peucedramus; species Peucedramus taeniatus. Next base: position 31,072 of record WBNO01024473.1, read on the forward strand.
GCAATAGCACAAATGCTGCCCAAATGCTGCAATGTTTGCAAAAGGAAAAGGGTAAGGATGATCTGGGGCCCTAGGTCAGCTCTGGGAGGGTGGCTTCTGACATTGCATTTGCTGATCTAACATTGTGGTCTGTCTCAACCTTTCCTTGGCTTTTCTGGGAGCATCTTAGGGACTGCAATCACTCCACAGGCCTCCCCTGTGGCCACATGGAGCATGTTCTGCACAGACTACTAATGCACTGCATGAGGGGTGGATGCTTTGCATGGCATTATTTATGTATGAGCAGAGAAAAGGTATGCATATGGGAGGGCATGCAGGTGGAAGTCTCCCATCTGTCTCAACTACCAAGAAAGAAATCTGTGGCTTGCCTGTGCCAGTCTCTGTTTGGAAAGGCTGTGTCATGCATTTTCCCACACCCTAGTCGTGATTGGAAGAATAGTGAGACAAATCACTCTGCATCTCACTTTTCTTCTGAAGGCAAAGCATTTGAGAGAGATATAATTAAGTTTATGGAGCTCTGAACTCAGATTAAAAAAAAACCAAAAAAAAAAAACAAAAAAAACCAAAAAAAAACCCAAAAAACTTTAAAACCAAAGCAACAAACAAAAATTGTGAGATTGCTTTAGCTTGAAGATTAAATTCTTTATTTGTCTCATTCAAGTTACATAAAGCAGTCTCATCCTATTTTTTTCTATGGGGACTCCTACAAATCAAACAAAAACATATGTTGCTTCTCATCTGTATTTGCATGAATAAGAGAAGGAGGCAGAGGAGGAGAGTGAGCATAGTGTGGCAGCTTTCCTCTCACATGAAGTAGACCACACGTGCTCATCTACATCCACACACTCAACCACACACTTGAGAGGGCAACAAAGGGGAGGAAGGGAGCGCCTAACACCCCTGCACTTACACCATTTCCCTGCTAAGAGCTAGTGTGGAAACATTTAATGTCCTGGGGTTTAAAAAAAAAGTATTCACAGACCAATGTGGCTGAAAAATAATTATACTGAAGAGAGAAAAGCATCATCCATTAGCTACAATGGAATTTTGGACTGTGCCCATAGACATAGATTTCCCCTTTAATTTGGATTTAAGTTCTCTGAACCACTGTAGTATGTATGTATTTTATACCATATCTTTTCAGTTCCTCATCCTATTTAAGTCTTTTGAGTTATATCTGGTAGATACTTGCAGTTCAGTAGTTGATAGCCTGCTAGAAAAAAAGCCTGTTTTTATTCCTACATAATTGCTAGATTCCTAAGTATAGCCTTCATAATTGGTTGGATATGGCAGTTCATGTTCACCTCTTTCTAAAAGTACATTTTATTCCATCTCTATTACTGAGAAAGAGGTATATCATGAACAATTACTAAAAATATTTCATCCAATGTATAGCTTTAATAAAACTTCTTAAAGTGCAGTGTCTCCAATGTTTTAGTAATAACAGTACTGCCAAATGAGAATAGTTTCACAAAACCACATTCTATGCCAAAACCTGAAAAGCTCTAATTCTTTGAAAAAAATTTTCCTTGGGAAATTCCACAAAGTTCTTTTCTCTGAATGGGCAATTGCAGTTCTTGGTTTAATCACAGCTGGAGCAAGTTCTTTTTTAGCACCTTCTCTCCACTTTCTGCAGAGTTCTTGCTGAGCAGGAGACACCTCTTCCTCCACTCAGGCACTGGAAGATTTTTCAGAAGAGCAGAATCAGTGATGTGGTTGTTGTTAGATCATTGCCCTCTTTCTGCTTGAGCTCTTTACCTTTCTTCCTTTGTTTGTTATTAGAATTTTTTTTTCTATCTTTAGCATTTACAGCTAACCTAGGCCTTATTCTAGGTCCACTCCAAAATCAGGATGAATGTAGCTGTCACGTAATACACATTATGTGATCATATAGGCAGAAAAAAGTGCTAGAAGGTAAAGAAATATATAATATAAAAATATACATTTATAGTCAGATAATTGAGATAGCCACCCCAAGACAGAAGTCCCACCCAAGTATAGCAATTACATCAGCATGCATATTGTGGATTATTATTCTTACAACAGAAGGAAACATTTCAGACTATCAATGTAGAAATTCAGTCTTGCATCCTTGCTTCAGTGTGCAGAAGCCTGGCAAAATCATAGTCCAAAACATGGTCAGTTCAAATGATACTCTTTTATTTGGTAAACCTGTAAAGAATCCAACACGCCAAAGACCTGGTACATACAGAAGCTGCAGCATCAGCCAGTGGTTTTGTGCAAGATGTGAACTCTGAAAGCCCACAAAGTTCAGTGGGGATCAGAAAGTGAGTGTTTCAGCTGCTCATGTTCAACAGCCAGAGTTCATAGACTTTGTCATGGCTGGATGCCAAAAATCAATACAGTTTTCTAAAATAAATGTGATGATTAAAGTAATGAAATTATTTGCCTTCCTGGAATGCTGGAGTATTTTTTTAAATTGTATTTCTCCCTAATGGCATGTTTAAATTTGTGCCTTAGAATTTGCTGATGTACTTAGCTTAACTTCTGACTCATCTTTCTCCTAGAGTCGTAGAATGGCATAGGTTGAAAGGGAATTTAAAGATCATCTCTTTCCAGCCCCTCTGCCAATGCCTTTCACTACACCTGGATTCTAAAAGCCCCATTAAAACTGGCCTTGAACATTTCCAGGGATGGGGCATCCACAACTGCTCTGGACAACCTGTTCCAGTGCCTCACCACTCTTACAGGAAAGAATTTTTTCCCTATATGTAATGCCCTCTTTCAGTTTAAAGCCATTCCTCCTTGTCCTATCACTAAATGCCCTTTTGAAAGTCCCTTTCCACCTCTCTTGTAGCCCCCTTTAGGTTCTGGAAGGCTCCAATAAGTCTCCCTGGAGCCTTCTCTTCCCTGTTTTGAACAACTCAACCTCTCTCAGACTGTCGTCATAGGAGAGGTGCTCCAGCCCTCTGATCACCTTTTTGTTCCTCCTTTGGACTCCCCCCAGCATGTCCATGTCCTTCTTTTGGGGGCCCCAGAGTTGAATGCAGCACAAGTAAGGTCATGAGAGGTAAAGGGGCAGAATCCCCTCCCTCACCCTGCTGCCCATGCTACTTTTGCTGAAGCTCAGGGCACATTTGGCTTTCTGGGCTGCAAGTGCCCATTGCCAGGTCACGTTATGCTTCTTGTCCTTCAACACCTGCAAGTCTTTCTCCCCAGGGCTCCTCTGCCAAGGGGAGAAATTAATCCAATCCATTCTCTGCCCATCCTGTACTTGTGCTTGGGATTAAGCTGACCCAGTTGCAGGACCTTGCACTTGGCCTTGTGGAACTTCATGAGGTTTGCACAGACCCACCCTCAATCCTGTGAAGGTCCCTCTGGGTGTCATCCCTTCCCTCCAGCATGTCGATTCTACCACACAGTTTGGTGGTGGCAACCTTGCTGAAGTGCACTTGATGCTGCTGTCCATGTCACAGATGTGACCCAGTGCCCGTCCCAGTTCCAACCCCTGGGATCGTAACCCGTCACAACTGACTGATCACAACTCTTTGAGTGCCATCCAGCCAATTCCTTGTCCACCCAGTGGTCCATCCATCAAATCCACATCTCTCCAGTTTGAAGGAAGGCTGTCATGCAGTACAATGTTAAATGCTTTGCACAATTCCAGGTAGATGATGCCAGTTGCTCTTGCCTTATCCACCAATGTTGTAATGTCATCATAGTTGACCTCTGAAACTGTCAGGCACCAATCTTCCCTTAATGAAGAAAAATCAGTATTCCTGTGTTTTCTGTAAATACTGAGTATTTACACATTATCCTGTTAAATGTTGTTTGGCTTTCAGATCCATCTGAAGAAGCAATTCTGAAACTGATTTTTGCCTAGTGCAAGTCAGCTTAGAAAGTCTGTTTTTAAGACCTGTGGACTTCATGTGTAACTGGACACACTAACACAGTGAAATTGTTCCACCAATATTAATGGGATTTTTTAACAGTGGAAACTGAAATATCTCCCTGGGGACACTCTGGATGAGATTATTAATTTTCTCCAGTTTTCAGAAGGATATGGCAGTTGTCATCCATTGAGTGTCTGATTTAAAAAGTTTTATTGCTCTTGATTTCCTGATAGTTCTTCATGATGTGACTTCTGCTGTGTTTTGGGCTTCAATTTGTCAAATACAATTAGTGAAACTCTCCACCATATCCACCTGTTTTCTGATGTAAACAGGCTAACAGCCACAGAGTAATAATGGTTCGAGTGAAATCACATTTTGAGATTCAAAGTGCTGCACATGACTAGAATGTGATTGTAAATACTAACTTGAGATACTTTAAAAGAAGGAAACAATAGCTTGGTGTATCCAAATTCAGTTATTTAGGCCTAAGAAAAGAATTATAGTAGTCTGTCTTTTGCAAAGACTGGACTTAAATTTGAAGCAAGAAGTTACTTGACTGCTGCCAGACTTCATCCTCTATCCCATTCTGTCCCCACTCAGATTCTTACACCATGACCACTATCAGAATGAACCCCTTTCAATACAAAAGAAAACTTAATTAAAACTATCTTTTTAGAATGGACTTAAAACAGTTATAAATATGAATGTATATAAGCTTATTTAGTCCATGTATAAAACCTCAGTTTAGATGTAAGGAGCCTTTCTTTTGTTTCTTACTTGCTTTTCTACTTTGAAAAATTGGTATGGCTATAAAATTAAATGCATCTGCTGACAGCTATCTTAATCAAGGCATTCAAGTTCATACCTTTTTTAGGCTGGGTACCATAATAAGAATATTGTGGCTCTATTTTTATTTCAGATAATTGCATGTTGTCTGACTGCGATTGTGACTGTGGAAAAAGCAAGGCCTAAAACAAAGAGTAGATTAAATTTTCAATGAAATCACAACAAAAGGTTGTTAACAAAAGGTGCCCTGCAGGGCTCTTGGTTTTATAATGTATGTTTTGATACTTTAGCATCTTTGCTAGACTTTTCTTCTTTTAACACAAAAAAATAATGTTAGCAGTAAAGCCCTTACAAAACCAGCTGCCAGTTAAATTTCAGACCATGCATATTTAAGCATGCTTTGTCTAGCAGGAAGTTACCCTGTTGAACAGAGTGATTTTGTGATATTGACTAATCAAAGAGCTTCAGTAAACTGTGTAAATAACAATACTTTTAATACAGTACTTGACATTTTCCATCTTTTCAGATTGTTTATGTACTGAAATGATTGATCGACTCCTTCAGTCAAAACCACCTTGACTCCAGTTTACTGCTGTTTGCTTTGTATTACTGATTGTGTTGGTGCATTGGTCAGCACAGTGCTGCTTCTCATGCAGACAAAGAGTAAATCTTTCTGGATTTCAGTGGAAAGGGCATCAGCCCTTGTTTGTGATGGCCGAGGGGTAAAGCAAAGCCAGTGAAAGCAATTGGAAACAACTTATTCAGCCTTGAGAAAGGTTCATATTTTTCAAAGCTTTGTTTTCTGCTTTTTGCTGTTGTACTCGTTTGCTGCTTCCCCATTTCTTTCTTACATATCCTACCAGATTCTGCTAGTTCTGCTAGAGAAAAATTTGAATTTTATTTGATTTTTTAAAAACTATCTTACAATTGAGAAGGTAAAGGGCAAGGTCCAGGAAATTATCAAACTATTACATTAAAATGAAGGAGGTTTTCATTTCAGTTTTGTGACTTGCTATGGCAGTTTTAATTTATTCAATGCTATGCTTAAAATAATAAAAAAGTAAGATATTTCTTGTTTTAAAAATACTAGATAAAGCTTTGTCCCAGACCTGAACAAACCTCTTTGAGACTGTGCACCTTTTTTAGCTCTAGTGCAAGCTGCTTTTTCATACATGATACTTTTCATTTAGATGGGTTGGTTTGAATTTTTTTTCAAAGCACCTCTTCTATGAAATCAGGCTGAGAGAGCTGGATTTGTTCAGCTTGAAGATGAGAGAGTTCCAGGGAGACCTTATAGCAGCTTTGCAATGACTAAAGGGGCTGACAAGAAAGATGGAGAGGGACTTTTTACAAAGAGGTGTCAAGACAGGATAAGGGGGAATGGCTTTAAATGGGAAGAGGATAGGTTTAGACCAATGTAAGGAAGAAATTCTTTCCTGTGATGGTGGTGGGGCACTGAAAGAGATTGTCCCAGAGCACTTGTGGATGTGGTAGCCCTGGAAGTGTTCAAGGCCAGGTTGGACAGTGCTCTGAGCAACCTGATATAGTGAAAGGTGCTGGCAGGGGAGTTGGAAAAATACGATCTTTAAATTCACTTTCAACCCACACCATTCTGATTCTGTGATCCCTACTATAAAATGAAACAATAATTTTATAACATTTTGAAAATTAATTTTCGAATTTTGTATAAACAAACACCCATGACCATGGTTTGAAAACAAACTGCTATTATAAATGCTCTTACATGGGACCTCCATTGTGCCAGCACTGCACAGCCCAGAAGTGAACTCTGCCCCAGGGAGGTTACTGTCTGGAATTCTAATTTTAAAAAGAAATGTGGCACAGAAATGTGCTTAATCCCTTGTCTAGAAACCACTCACAGAAGTGGTGTGGCCGTAAAAAAAAGGACCTCAACACATGCTCAGCTTCCAGTTATTTGCATGCTTTGACCTGACCTCATCTATTGAAATATTCAAGGCCAATTAGCATAGCACGGAAAGCATAGGTCTTGGGAAGGAAATAGAGTGATGCATGTTTTCAATGACAGTAAACAAGTTGGAAATATCTTATTTGACTTTTAAATTATATACTGAGTTGAGAGATGGAATTTAAGTGGGAAACAATCAGTTTTAAATTTAATAAATTTGATCTGGAGGGTCTGGAGGAAGACAGCACTGGCAGTCTAATTTTTAATGCATTAGTTCTCAGGATGAAACTTCTCTCAAAGACGGGTCCAGATTTCCTGTCTTAAGCTTCTCTCCGGTATTCTGTCACATGAAGTCTAACATACTCATGTTTGTAAACATTATAAATAAAGTATAATATGACTGTTACTGTTTCCCAAGTATTCTTTCAGTGTCTGATACAAGCTTGACCAAGCTTCATGAGCATACCTCTATTATAAGGCATTTTTTCTTTCAAAATGTGGTACAACTGATTTTAAAGTCTTAAATGCTAAGGATTTAAGACTGTCTATAGCTTTCAGGTTGATCGTAGAATCATTTAGATTGGAAAGGACCTTTAAGTCCAGCTGTTAACCCAGCATTACCATGTTCACCACTATACCTTGTCCCTAAGTGCCACATCTACATGTCTTTTAAGTACCTCCAAGCACTTCCCTGGGCAGCTGGTTCCAATGCTTGACAGCCCTTTCAGTGAGGAAACTTATCCTAATAGCCAATCTAAACCTCTCCTGGCACAACTTGGTGTTTTTTCATCTTATGTCACTTGTTGCTGGTTACACAAGGCTGACCCCACCTGTCCTGAGCCTCCTGTTCAGCAGCTGTAGAGAGCAGTAAGGCCTCCCCTGAGCCTCCTTTTCTCCGGGCTAAACAACCTCAGCTCCCTCAGCCATTCCATACACTTGTGATGTGGACTTGTGCTCCAGAACCTTCATAGGTTTTGTTGTCCTTCTTTGAATATGCATACTCCAGCACCTCAAGGTTAATCCAGAATCAGGGCAGTGCTTCTGGAGATCTTGAGGATTGTTTCCTCAGTGTGGCTCACTTGAAATTTTAGCTGATACACTCTAATTATATTTACCTTTAATATTTTGAACAGGAAAAGTTTTGATTCATAGTAGAATAATTTGCAGAGTACAACATTATCTTAGTTTTAATTAAGTTGTTTTAAAAACATTCAGCTTTTCCTCTTGTGTGCACCTGAACTGATAAAATTATCTGAATCCTAAATTTTTATTTTTATGGAATGTAAAAAATTTATACTTTCTCCCAAAGCAAATTAATATACAAGGTGCAAACACAGACAAAAGCATCTGGTATGCGATAATTGCATTTCAAAGAGTGATTGCTTTATGCTTCAGAAAGGTGGGACTTAGAATTAAGCTTCTGTTTAAAGTGTTGTTTAGCAAAGTTTGTCAACCTATTGTATGATTTCTGACTCTTCCTACTGAAACATTTCTGTGAAACCACATACCGATGTCTTCAGTTAGGAGCAGCACTTTATTCTTGTGCCACAAGATCTTTCAGTGACTACAATATATGTTAGCTGGTTTCAAAAAGCATACACTGTCTTTTAATCTATACACAACCTCAATTAGTGTTCAGGTCAGTAAGTGGGAAGACATTTATAGAATCAATCATTTTGGGTTAAGGACTACACATACTGCAAGTGTACTAATGGAATGGAAATAATGCCTGGAACATCTCCAGAACAGTCACAGTCTCAATGGAGCAATTAAATATGTATGAAGAATGTTTGCAGTGAAGTTCAAACACATCAGCCTGAGGCTTATTTTTTGGTTTAATTTATTCTCTGCCTTTCTGTGTACTGCTGCTTGATGATTCAAAAACACTTCTGCACACTGCCTCCTGCATCATCTATGTATACACTGACTGACAGATACGATGACAGTTGCTATTTTTAATCACTGTCTCAGGAACAAGGAGTAGACTCTACAGTAGAAAAGTGCAAGGTTAGTATTGAGGTTAACAGTTTTTATTCATTAATGAATTCGACATAATTCACATTATGGAAAATAGTCTTCAGATTTAATTCAGGCGGTGTTTGAATATTTAGAAAAACTTCTTAGTCTGAATCTGTTGGTGTTATTAGAGTATTTTGTGATGTGCCTTGTGTTCCATACCTTCATATTGCTGCTTTTTTCCTTCATGAAAGAGGTGCTTGTCCTGCAGTTAGAGACTCCTTTTTTATATCATTGTGAATGCCAGCACTCCTTGAAAAGTTAGTGGCTCTATTTCCTGCTAATTGTTGTTCTTCGCAAAATGTGTGAAAGGACATGTGCTATTTTCAGCTTTCTCTGCTGTTTTCAGCCATAAATAAAACCAAACTATCAGGGGCTTTGTAAAGCATGTTTGTTTCCTTTGATGGGTGCAAGTTCTATGATTTGTGACTGATCAGAGAGCACCAGTGTATTAGCTGGTTCATCTGTTATCAATTCATGCACTATGAGTAAGTGCAGTTGTCGTGTAACCAAGCTTAGAGCTATTGGCAAAGCAACTGAGCAAAGAGAGCCTTTTAAAAGGATTACTGGTAATGTAATTACTTGTGGAAGATGTATGGATATCTCCTGAATGAAAACACCAGCATCTTAATATGTTCTTTAAGCAATACCATTAGTGGAATGAGAGCTTGTGTTCCAGTAATGGCATAGTCTGCTGGTGGATAATGGCACAGTGCAGCAAAGGCATTTGTGAGAAGTAAGCACTGAACTAAAGCCAGATATGTGCTTTTGTTTCTTTATATAGTTTCAGGGCTGTTATTGGATTTCTAATGATACTAGCGTTATTTTATTAAATAGGGTATGGTTTTGAGGCTTCAGAACTTCCAGTAGATTTTCTTTAGGTTTAGAGGGAAATTTTTTTATATCTATAGTCAATCTCTAACTGCTAATAATATCAATAATTTTAATGAAAGAAATATGCTGTTAATATGACCCCTATTACCAGAGAAATCAGCAGTATGTAATATAATTTAATTTTTTAAAGAAACAGTATTTATTTAGGACCATCAGTTCATGAATAGAATAAGCAATCTTGGTGAAGCTGCAAATATAAGAAACTCTATGTGCTTCTGAATAGTTGTTGTCAATGGTTTTTGATATTGATTTTAAAGATTAAAATGATTGGCTTTTTTTAGTGAAAAGGTACATTCACATGTGTTTAAATAAGCACCTGACCATCTTTTGAAAATCAATGACAAAAGCCCAGTAGTCATCAATGAAACTTTAATCCTCTTTTAGATAGTGACAGATTTTTTTTTCCAGTTAGGTGTAGGAGATGTTTTTCCTTGAAGTGGTTAATAAGCTCCATGTCATCCATAAAAATGGATTACTGAAGCATACAATGATACCTGTCCTGTTTGATTTGTTTCGTCTTAAATCCTTTTCTCAACTTTGATAGTACTCCCCTCTTAGAACTTCCGTATTTCTTTCTTCACAGTGTTGGTTCTTACATTCTCTATTTTCTCAATATTCAATAAGCAAAATTCTGATGCTTGTTGCATGTTTTTGTTTGTTTGTGGTTTTTTTTGTTTCCACCTAGTCAGGCTCCTTCTTACATTCCTTTATTAAGTATTTTCTTTCTCTCTTGAGTTTTGTCCTATTTTCTGACTTTGAGTAATAACAATATGCTTAACATGTATAACTTTATGATTCTTGTATAAGAGACCTGATTGTGTTACTGATTGTGATATGTGGACAAATAATCTGACTTTATCAGTGCCAGAAGTTACATATTTATCTTGTATAATACAGCATTCTAAACTTTAATGTGTCTTGTGCCAGCAGGTTTTGCCTCTCAGTGGAAGAACAGACTAATAAAGAAAGCTGACACTAATATTAGGTGTATGTGGTGCATACAAAGAAAGTGATGCATAGGAAAAATGCTTTACCCTTCAGGGAAAATCAGTTATAGCCAAAATATTTATACCTTATCCATCTGAATTTACAATCCTATATTATTTTAAGCATCCAAATATATAAAAATTATCTTGAATTTGACCTACATCATATTTGTGGGGCTTGCAGTACTCGAGATAATCAGACCATTTAAATATAATTCCCTGGCTTTGGATTTAGGATCCTAGCTTCAGCCACAAACTAAAGTTTTATCATAAGGTCTTCCTATGGACCTTGTGAAAATTTTAACTATCCATCCATCTTGTCAAGCCATCTTATTACACTCATTTTTTGTGTTTTCTGATCAGTTTGGAAATAGAAACAGGTTAAAAAAGATTAGGAGAAGAATTACTACTTTGTAATGCCATTATTTATTTTGCTTCCTCAGTTTTATAATTTTTGTTTTTAAGATCATTCATGCTAAATGGATTTCTGCAGTGATGTGACTTTCTGTGATTGAGGTAATTCCCAGTACAAGGACAAAACCAGAGCTCCTTGAACTAAGAGAGGAAGGATTCAACTTTCATGTCTCTCCCTGCATAAGCAAAAAGAGAAAAAAATATATTATTGTTCCATTTTTCCATCTAAGGTCTGGGCTTTGGATTGTTTCAGGAACCTTTTGGCCTTGTGACACAGCTGTGCTCATTAGGACACTGGCAATTAGGACTCAGTATTATCATTTTCTTTGCAACATGAACAAACTGAATAAGCATTTATAAGACTCTAAGTGGCAGCAGGTGTGGCTATGTTCTGAAACAATCCAAAATTAAAGAAACATTTTCATTTGCTACCTAATATTAATTTTTTCAGAATAAATTAAAGGACACTAAACAATCACTAGCGAGCCTTGGGTTGCGAAAATAATGGACTTTAAAAATCACTGCAAAGTGTAATAATGTAAGTAGAAAGATCTTGGAGGAGTTTTTAAACAATTCCTTTTTAAAGAGTACCTAGGTCAGACCTATTTGGAATGAAACTGATGGCAAGGTCCAAGGTGTCAACACAGCAGGCACACACACCACCAGGATAGTATGTTAAGCAGGAGCTAAGATTTTAATCATCTTTCACAGGTCATAAGGTACTAGTTGGTTCCAAACTTTTTGACTTTGTGAGCTGTTCTGTTATCATCTTTCTGAAAGAAATTTGAGGACACTTTTCCACATGGTCAGTCCAGCTAGGAAATAGTCTTAATTCTTCAGACTGAATTATGAAAACCTCTTTTTAGGTTTGTTTGGTTTTGGGGGTTTTTTTTCCCTTTAGAAAGAGGTGATGTATATATTCTCTTTGAGTGTATTCCCATTCAAGAAAAGCAGTAGAGGTTTGATAGTATCATTCATTACACATATCCCATCCTTTAAACAAATTCAATGCAAATGTAATTACAGAAATCTAAATAGAATTAAATGTGTGTTTTCCAAGCATTTAGATTTATGCAAATTCAAGGAAAGTATCATTTGATTGACAGAGAAATTGGTAACAGCATTAGTGTCTGAAAGCATTGTTAAAATTTCTTCTAGCAGGATATTCTCAAGAACTTGTGGGCTATAGAATATTCTGAATGAAGTTAAGGGCATCTTGCTTAGTAGACAGGAAGCTTCAGAGAAGATGTTGTGGCATTCTGCAGTTACTCTTTGTAAGAGAACTGGTTGTCACCCCAGTCCTGTATAGCCCATATCTGAAGCCACCTTTAAATGCAGAATGAAATGCCTATATTAGCAATCATTGGTTATAGTATTTATGAACACTTTTCAAACTAAAAAAACCCCAACTGATCTAGTATAACATTTAACAATATTTGGGGAGTTTTAAATGTAAAGTCTATTCCTCCCCAAGTAAATATCAGAATACTCACACTGTGTACTGAAAACCTGCTTTAACTTAGTGAAGGTGGCCACTGCCTCAGATGAAATAGATTTCTTTTTTTTCTTTTTTTCTTTTTTTTTTTTTTTTTTTTTTTTTTTTTTTTTTTTTTTTTTGGTAGACATTGATGGGGTTATCAACTCAGAAATGTCTGTGATAGATTACCAGTAATAGATGGAAAGGCCCAGGGATGATTGTAAGTCACATTCATCTTTCACAGCCTCTTAGCTAGAGATGACAGTTATTTTCAGGGCTCCTAGGAAGAACATAAAGCCAGAAATTCCATTGAAGAACTGGTTAAATTAATTTAATGTCAACTCTGCACAACGACTGGATGACCTAAGGAGAAAACTAAAGATAATACTAAGAAAGTAATCCAAATGAATAAATGAAGCTTTCTGAGATGCTATATCTAGTCCCCAAAGCTGTCTTCCTTCTTAGAACCTTTGTGAAAGGATGCAGTAATTTGCAATACAAATGTCTAAAAATGTGGCTGATTCTATTCTCTCCAGTGGTTGATCAAAGAAGCCTAGTGCATCCATTTATTCCAAATTCTGATTTGTTTCAAAGACAACAAGACAAAGGTTCCCTGTTTAGAGAGAAAGTGAGAAGCTGCAAAATATAGCCCTTCCAAAAGTATTCCTCTAGCTTCTCACTGTAGGTGCTTGCTGGAGATTGATTGAGCAAACATATAAGTGGAGGGGTGGCAGCTTGTAGGCTTTTATGCTTGTCAAACACACAAGTTAAAGTATTTTATAGGAAGAAAAGGATCACAGAGCTGTAAAACTAGAGGGGACACCATCAATGAGGAGTAAAAGTGTTTAAGAGAATATTAAACATGGAATATATGTTTAATAAAATTTGATCAGCACAATCTCTATTAGACTTGCAGCACCTAAACTATTTTGAGCACAGTATGATCATGCAAGCAAAGTAAAATCTGATGTATTATTTGGGTCTCTGGAGATAAACTGAGTGGATACCTAACCTCACCAAGATGTGGCCCCTTGTCCAGACACCTCGTCTGTTCCTTGGGCAAGATAAAAGGCCTGTCCCCAGCTTGTAGCCTGGGTCTGGTGGAAGAATTACCTTGTTGGATAGGTAAAGAGGTGGGATTAATCACTTACTCTTTAAGTCTTTATAAAAGATGGTTATAACCCTAAAGGAGATCTATGAGAGAAAACTGTGGGAGAAAAAACAAATTATTGTTTTAATACAATAATATTTGATTAAAACTCTGATTATACCCCAGAAAAAGAAATGAAAACTGATGGCTTTCAGCACTCTCTGTCAATTCCTACTGCCTGAGCTCTGCAGTGTCATTCAGCAGTCCAGTACTACTCCCCTGCCTTAAATCCTGTTGAGGTGTCCTTAGTCCTTTGCATTAGTCCCAGATCAACAAAAAACTATCAAATCTTAGGGCCAAAGAGGCTGTATTACAAGTAACAAACCACATGGGTATCCATTCAGAACTAAGCCACGTCAAGTGGACAAGTAAGGAAGAAGAAAGGGGTCTAAAATTGAAAGAGTACTAACTGCAAGGAGGGAATGTCGGCTAAAATCAAATGGTTTTTTTCAAAATAGAATTACGTGACTGAGATGGTAAATTCTGAGCATCTTAACATTAAGTCTTACTTGTTAGGATGTTAGAAGTTGAAGAGACAAAGGCTGGAAGGTAAAGGATGACAAATTATTTCTGGAGGAAAGGGATCTTTGCTTAAAGTTTTTTGGGAATACTGCAATAAAGCTTTTGATTGCTCTATTTTAAGAAAACCAAAACATTCAAATAAGCATCATTATTGGTTAAACTTTCATTGATAAATGTTTCTCATCCATGGGAAGGAATTTCTGGTCAGAAGTAGTGAGACCCCAGAGACTCCTCAGAGTAGCCAGTAGCATGATGATCCAATTCACATGGATGGTTGCTGATCTGAGCCCCTGCACTTCTCTTTGCAGGGCAGGTGTGGGACAAGCTTTAGCCTGGGTTTTACTGCATCTTTGCTGAGTTCCTTGAGTATTGCTATTTCTTCCAGGATTTATCTGGTTTCTGTTTACTGGAACAATTTGGAAAAGAGAGCAGATTAGTCTCAGGATAGAACACAGGACTTCTGAAATACTGAAAAGTTTCTGTTTGAGGGAGATAACTATTTCCTGGAAAAAAAGTTTACCCAGTATGTATGTGGGCATCTTAGTGAATTTAGCCATAACATTTTCCGAGTTCCCTTATGCACCTTCTTCTTGGAAATTTCTAATGTTTATCTTCCACTGAAAAAGTGACAATATTCACATTGTCACAGAGCTGAGCATATAATTATTGGAACAGCACTGGCTGTCAGGATGTGTTTTGGTGAGTCTCTTTATTAACTTATTTTTGTTCAATCTTATTTCTAGTCCTGTTACACTGTTAGAAAGGTAACTTTCAGGAAGTCAAAATCACAGCATGTGATTTTTCTTTGTTTTTTAAGAAGATGTGTCAGCCTTTTACTGGAACTGGCTCAACTTGTGAACTCTTATTTTCTAAAGAACTTTTGAGTTTGTATCAATTCTCTTACCATCCTGTCATTCACTTTCTTGGAAGAGGTTGGCTCCATCTTCTTGCTCACCCCCCCAGAGGCATTTGGTGGGGGGCAGCTGTTAGTTTCTCCCATCCCCCAGGCTCACTTCATGGGACAAGTGCTTCAGCCCCTAAACAGTAAAGCTTTAAAATACTCCGTTTTAGAAAACACCCCTTTAGTTTATTGGTGCTTTTTATGTATGGTTAGCAAAAAACTGGATGTGATATTCTGGATATGAGCAAAGTAATGTCCCTTGATCTACTGGTTGTGCCTCTGTTATTGCAGCCCTGGACACTGGTGGAACTTCTTTACTGCCAGCAGACATGCCTGGCATGCACTCAGCTTGCTGTCTACCAATGCCCTTTTCTCACTGAGGTAAAATTTATATTATTTAAAGATTTTCCACATAAACATGTGTTGTTCAGGAAGCAAGATTAAAGTTTTGGGTTTTTGTTTGTTTGTTTGTTTTTTATGTTGCAGTTGTTTCGGAAATACATTTAATCAAAATAAAATCAAGTTGTTAGGTGAAAGACCCTGTATTTATTTAAAATGCTATGGGGGAAAAACGTGAAGAGCTGTTGAAAACAATTGCAATTATATTTTACTGTGATAGGGTTTGCACAGATATAATTGTAAAAAGCACAACATCTTGATGAATGAGAAACTATATCCCATAGATATGATGGTGTATAAAGCCTAAAATAATGAGAAATTTCCTGTTCCATAAAAGTACTGTATAGATCAATTATACAGCTAACATAATCTGGAACATAGAAAGCTATTAAACTGTTATGTTTAATTTATTCTAAATTTTAACTGTATTTTAAATGTAAGTTTTGGTTGTAATATGTTGTCTGAGAAGCCCTGAAAATGTAAGTGTATACTGTACAACTCTCCTACCCACTTACCATAAATGTTTTCTAACAGTAGCAACATGACAGTATCTGGGCAAGGACAACATGTTCCATATGTTCTGCTTAGATAAAGTAAGTTCTATTTTTATCCTTTATGTTTTGTAACTCTTAGAAACATAGAGTGATACTTTTATCATCACACATACTATGGGGAATTTTATGGGGCCTGTTCTTGTTTTCTTTTCCAAAAACTTGTGAGGATAATTTTATGACTGCCACATCAAAATTAAATGGAAATCATTTCAGTTTTCTAAAATATGTTTTAAAAAGCAAGTAAACCCCAACTTCTCAGTGACTGCTTTCATTTGACAGTTTCTAAATACAAATTTTCCATTGTTTTATTCAAGTATGAGTGTTGTTAATTCCTACATAAAATATATTTGGTTTTCACTTCAAAAATTCAAAGGCTTTTCATTTAAAGTAATTAAAACATCAAGAATTGACTTCAGTTTTGAGATCCAGCTCTGGGTTCAGGTGTCTGGTGTTTATGTGTTGATCATGGCTATCGACATGCCAGCTCTTACTACAGCCAGTGGAGCTCTGGTCAATGCAGATGATGCTCATTCAGCTTGCCACAGGTAGAAACTTACCTGCAGTCACCTGCATAATTTTCCAGACTCCATAATTTGAATAAAGGTGGGATTCAGGTCCCTAAACGTAGGCATTGACTGCAATTTGAAATGCTTTTGTGTATTGAAATAGTGCACAGGCCTGGTGGACAAGACACAGGGCTCAGAGGAGACCTTCTGTTGCAAGGTGTGAAGACCAACCAAGGTACTCCACAGCAGCCCAAATCATACTAAACTAAATTTGGTTTAGGCAACCAAATCTCACACCACATCTTTGTTGACTGTCATGAAAAATTAGATATGTTATTTCCCAGGTAGACCTCTGAAAAAAAAAAACAAACCTCTATGGTTAAGTTTCTGGCTGATTCTGAATTCCTTATAAAATGTTCTAATTGCACTAAACTAACCCATAGGTAAAAATAATGTCTTTTAAAAAAACCAAAAGATGAGTTTTTTGCTTTGCTCTAGAAAAAATGTAGCAGACCTCACTGTGCTTTGGGAAAAAACTTGAATAACTTAAATGCAGAAAATAAATATGAGTCTAGAATATCCTGAAGGAAACATTCAGGGCATTATTTATATAGGAAAATATTGATCAAGTTTAAAGTTCCATTAATAAAGAAATAAACTGTGAACACAAACAATGTTAGTAAATTTAGCAATTGAGAAGTAATTATTTATTAATGAATCGGTTAATTAATTAATTAATTAATTTTTACCACTTTTCTTGCTTAGATGTTTTCAATTGTGTCTTCTAAAAATCAATCAGTTTGTCTTAAATCAATCATATAGAAATCCAAATAATCATAGACAGCATTGAAAATGCGGTGTTAAATCCACATTTATGCTCTTGTTTGTTTCTAAAACTAGAATTTAATAATGTGTCTCAATTTAGGACAATCAAGGAGGTGTTGAGACATACTTCTAGCTCCTGCTCTGGGTCTGAAAAGCTTAATTTTAGGCTTTTAGAATAGCATTTCAATTACCATCTAAATGCATTTGAAATAGGTTTTTCCTTCTAAATGTTAAAGCATGTATCTTTTCCGTTGCCAAAGTTTTTTCCTGTTCTACACTGCAATGAATTTAAGACTTTACTGAGTATTTCATGATAACTGAGAAATGGAGGCCAGTAGCATTTTCTTCTCATAACCAGTTTCTAGCAGTTGCTGAGGATGCTGGAAGCATGAAAGCCAAAGTCCCTGTTTTGTATGTTTTGGCATATATCCCATGTCTTGCCACTATGATAAGCAGCCTTTACCTCACTCTAACCAGGGATTGGGAATAACTAAGCACTAAGACACATGGGTGTAGGAAATCTGTGTCCTGAGAATTGTTGACTCATGACTAATGTCATGTCATGACTAATGTTGACTCATGTATACTAAGGAGAGCAGCTCCAGCTAGAGAGTCTGAACAAATAGTACCTTGTAGCATGTGAACATCTTCTTGTTATTGCATCCAGCTGGTTCCATTAACAATAATGTTCAGATAGCTGGTCTGACTTACTCAGAACAGGTGATGGCCTCTGCACTGTTTGTATCACCTTGTGGAACTGAGATGCTGCCCTAGCTCCTCAGCCACAATGAGGTGCAGGGATTGTGCCCGGTTCTGACACAGCTTCCCTCACATTACAGAAATCATCCCTTTCACAGGTAAATTTTGCATATTGATGAACTGCACTTGTCTAAATATAAACCATTTTTGCTGAATAATTGCCAAGCAGGTCTATCCTAAGGCATATTGTTGCTCTGAAAATATTTTTTTTTAATCTTTTTTTCTGTTGTTTTTGAGCAGCTGTCTTCAACTCCCCATTCCATTGATAAAATAAGTGCTGTATCCATCTGAAAGTAAAACAGAAAAATGGCTACTCTTTACCTTATATAGAATTGTGTTTGGTTTTCTGTTTTGGTTCAGGTTTTTTTTCAAATGCTTTCTACTGGGGTTAAGCAATTAGCTTCTTACTTTGGAATTTGAACATGAAGTAGATTTCCTTGGATATGATTCATGTGAGTTTTATACTACCTTGCATATGATAGTGACTGAAAATGTTTTTTACAAGTAAGACCGTGAACTTTCATAAACTGTTTTTGCTTTTCTGTGTCACAGATAGGAAATGGCATTTGAAACGTAAAGCTTATGGTGATGAGTTTAATTTAAATGAGCTGCTGTTTGAAATAGATAACACTTTCATTTTAGTAAATTAATGGTGTGGCAAAAGGAAACTCAAAGATGCTTCTACCTGTAATAAAAAAAATGATGCTCTTTAGAATTCTGATATTGCACCATGTGATTACATTACCTAATCTTATTAATTTTATTGCATGAAACATAGCAAAATCTTTCCTTTATATATTAACATAAATGTAATTTCAGGCTTTATACAAATTTTTGTGCAAAAATCCTGAATAGCTCTGGAATCATATTGATACACTCTAATATAATCAAAATTGTTATAGTCAAAAGATAGATGTAAAACAAGGTTTGTGGGAAAGGTTGTTTGGGTTAGGTTATCTCCAGGAACATCCAGGGCTGGAAAAGCAAGACAAGGCGATCCCAGCAAGGCCCCAGCTTTGCTGCTCCTCCATTTTCTCATCTGGAAAACTCATAGGATTTTCTTACTATTAGGGCTTAAACTGGCGTTGGGATTAGGTTTTAGTGTTCAGTTTAAGGTTAGGGTTGAGAGAGTCAAAGAGCCTAGAGCTCCAGGAGCACTGGGTCTGGAAAAGTCATGCCAGCATGATCCCAGCAAGGCCCCAGCCTTGCTGCTCCTGCATCTTTCTGAACTTGAAACTCATAGTAGAGGGTTAGGGCTAGCCTAGTGCTGAGATTAGGGTTAGTTTTAGGGTTAGTGTTAGCCTTAGAGTTAGAATTGAGAGAGTCAAAGAGCCTACAGCTCCAGGAACACTGGTGCTAGAAAAGGCATGCCTATGTCATCCCTGCAAGGCCCACAGCCTTCGGGCCTCCATTTTTCTGATCTGGAAAACCCATAGGATTTTGTTAGGTTTCGGGCTGAAACTGGGGTTAGGGTTAGGATTAGGGTTATATTTCAGGTTAGGGTTGAGAGATTAAAAGAGCCTCGAGCTCTAGGGACACTCCTGCTGGAAAAGGCATTCCCAGTCAATGCCACCAAGGCTGCAGCCTTGCTGCTCCTACGTCTTTCTGATCTGGAAAACCCAAAGTTTTAGTAAGTGAATATATAAAAAGGCAGGAAAAAAATCCAATTTTACCACCTCAAAGCATCCTTTTTACTCTGTGGTTTCCAATTTCTTTAGCTCACCAGTCAGAATGACAGGAAGCGTTGTTTAGAACATTCAGCTGGTAACCTGTGGTTCTCAAAATGTGCAGTATCTGCTATTGATAAGTAGTTATGAGCCATACACAACACAGGGAGTTTCAGAGGAGGTATTTCAGAACTGGTGGTTACTGGCAAGTGCTGAATTACTTATGCGTTACTTTCAACAGGCCAGAAGTCGGGCATACACTATTGTGGTGACAAGGACTTTAAAAAATAATGTGATTCAACATTTGAATTATAAACAATTTTCTTCTAATTGATATTTAACTTCAGATAATTAAGTCTCATTGATGGTAATCTGCATTAATGTAATTTCTCCCACTTATTCATGCCTGCAGAGCATGCCATGGAGAGTGTGGTGCTCTGAAATCTGATGATAGTATTGCTCCATGTCTCTGCCACGTACTTGTCTCCATCAGTATCAAACACCTTATTTTAACAAAAAAAGGTCCAATGTAATTAACTCTCCAAATATTCTTAGATTTCTAGGGTCTTTATGTATTACCAATTCACTTCAGTAGCACATTTCTTGGGCAGAACTGCCAGTTATCTCTCCACCTGCCCTTTGGTAAATGGTATGGGTTGCTTTGGGATGCACAAGTGGGATTTCTTCTGGATACATCTGAAGTGAACACTGCTTTCTGGGATCTCACCTGGTATGCTGAAGTTATGGATGTGTGCTCAGGTCAGTCCACCCTACGCAAACACTGTGAATATGAGATCCTCAGCGCCAACTGTGTCACTCTGTGGCACTGCAGTAGCTGCTGATAAACACAGAAATCTCGAGGCCCTGCTCTCTCTTCTTTCAGAGAACTGTCCTGTAGGGGCAGAAGAGCAGTGGCCAGCTGGAGGATTGAAGTTATACTGCTCCAGGGAACACAGATGCTTTCCACCACCAGAGCATCTGTCCCTTATATTTGCTTAATTGCAGAAGTGGTTCTGACACCAAGCAACAGGCAGACTAAATATTTTATTTTGAATGGGCTTAGAGTTGCTATTTTTGACAGATTGAATAACAGACCCCTTCTTAATTAAAACAAGTGAAATAAAAAGTGTTGGCATTTGTATATGAACATCTGCAGTAGCATTGTTCTTCATAGTTATTGTACACTGTGTGACTGTATATTTGGCCAGTGCTGATTCTGAGATTAAAAATTATGTAGACTATTTGACTCAATGGATTATCTTTCTTTCCTGAGGACTGGAAAGCCTCTTTAAATAAAAAGGGCAGTAAACTTTCTTGTTTCCTGTCTGTATCTGTTTTCACAGGATATTTGCAACTATTTGGATACATTCAGGAGAAGTTGCCAAGGCAATCAGAGCCAGTGCGGGTGCATTCCACAGCAGAGTGAGGGATTATGACATATGTGGGGTGGTTTCTGGGTTGGGTAAACCCCAGGGAAGTGCAGAGACATGCCAGGAACTGGCAGTGTGATGTGGGTGGGACAGCAGTAATGGCAGACACCCACTCCCACAAAGGGCAGCCCTAAGGAGCGTGACTGACCAGTTTCTTGGTCCTGTCTAATGTGTTCCATCCCAAATGAACATTGTATTAAGCAATACTTGGAATCCTTGTTAGCAATGTTTAATGATTTACGAATGACCCAGTTTAGTGACAATTTTGTGTGAAATTAAGATGAAAAGTTCTCAAAATGCTGTGTCATACAAATCTAAGAGCTACTTTTGACTAAGCACAGGTAAGTTTTTTTTTCTGGAAAAGGTGTAGTCAAAGGGCAAGATAATGTTTTTTGCCTCTTGAGAAAGACAAAATGAAAATGAGGAAAATAACTAAAGTTTGTCTTTCATCTCTTCAGTTGGTCTTAACAGAAGTCTTACTGTCTGATCATCAAAGCTGTAGCATCACAAAAGATTTAGCAGAGGGTCATGTAAGAGAAGAAACTTCTAAATATCTCCAAAAATTAGCAGCTCAAAGTCACAAGTAAAGGGAAGGTAGTGTTGTGCAAAGAATTGTGTTTAACCTTTGAATGAAAAACTTAATTTTCTCTATGTTATAGTTTGAGAAATGAAGTTCCATCACAGACCAGAATCCATTTTTTACATACTTTGCCCTGCTGATTTAGACATGAAGAATCATGAAACTCACATTGGAAACAGTTTTTGTTTCCAACATTAAATGTTTTATGAACATGTATACATTTATTGGCTTGTCTTTTATCTTTCCAGGAACAAATTCTGGATTGTTCAGTTTTTCCCTCAGTACAGACAATTAACAGACTGATTCCTGAGGGTCTGGCTGGATGGAGTCAAAGATACCTCTGGTGTAGGTTTGGAGGGGATGCACTATGAATGGTTTTGTGGTAATGCCTTGGAGCTGCAAGAGAACGAGTTGTGGCCTCATGGGCTCTGCTTAGGAGTTCCTGATGAGGGAGGTGGGACATGCTAAACAGCAGAAGAGTGTCTCCAAGCACCCAGGACATAACATCACAGCAGTTCATTGTGTTTCCTCTCTACAAGGTTTAGGTTGTGATCCTGTCTGCCATGAGAGAATGACCACCAGTGACTAAAACCTCCTCAGGCTTCTGGTCCATGCAGTTCACAACCTCTCATAATGTATAATATTCTGGATGATACATTTAAAGTTGGGCAGTTTGGTCAAAGCTTATAGTGCAAGAAAGTGCTGTGGAAAGGGGTAGAAGGGAAGATGCATCTGTTTTGGACCTTGCTAAATTGTTGAGAACCAGATTAGTCTTCTGTTGACAAATGGGCCAGTAGTATGGATTCAGTTTGGCATGAGTGATTTGGTTTGAAAAATTCAAGACCAAACTCAGTCCTGGCAATAAAAGATTATTATAGAGATACAGTCAAAAATTGCCTATTTTTTGAGAGGTTTCTGGCAGTAAAAGTTCTTCTCTTTCAGCCTCCCCCTTTTATCCCTCCCCAGTTCAGTGTAACACTTGGGATTTTAAAAAATCACTGGCAGTGATATGCACAGTAGTGACTTTTGTGGACTTGCCTAATAATTTTAACTATTCAGTATGCTATTGGTCTAGACAGTGTTTATTTGCACTCTTAAGGAGTATGCAGTAGGTTGTAAAATGTGTGTTATTGCAGCTGAATAGGTGTCCAGGGCACATAATCATTCAATACGGCAAGCTAGAATTAGAAGTGAAATATAAAAGTGTATTTCCTTCATGAACTAGAGACAGAAATTTCATTTCTTAATGCCTGGTACAGAGAAGAGTCAGTCCTGTCTTGCCCTTCACCTTGTAGCCTTTCCCCTTCTGTAATGAGGAGAGGTCCTGCCAGCAATGCAGGGAACAGTTTGATGGTGTGGCTCTTTCTCAATAATGTGCATTACAGAATAAAGAGCAAACTATACTGGGCTAGATATAGCAGGGCAGCTCACACTGGTTTATCCAGTACAAGTTATGTCAAGTTAAATGAAATCCTCATCTTTTTTTCTTAATCTCCAGGACACTGTACTTTCACAAGAAGTGAACTGAACTCTAACCCAAAAAACTCAGTTTATAATAACTCCAAAGCACGTATTGGATATCATGCTGTGTTCCGGTATCATAGGTCAAAAATACAACTGAGTACTAATTGTGCTGTTTAATGCAACCATTTTGAAAATCTATTTCTAACCTTCTTTGTTGGTCTCGCATTTTCTTATTCTATTAGCAGCCCATTTTCTGCTCCCTTCCCTCCCTATTTGACATTTCAGAATGAATAACAAAGCCGTTTTCTAAGTGCATATGCATTTCCTCAAGGAAATCAGGACTTGAGCACACACATTGGTCTTTGCATGCATGCCAACAAAGCATGAATAAAAATAAGCCTGTCTTTGCTTGCCTACATGCCAAAGTCTGATCTTCTATGCTTTGAACTCTTGCTCCAAAATGCAAATGCATAATTCAAGAGGACTGAGGCAGAATAGTCTTGAGCATAACTTCTGGGTATATGCTCCCTATAGCAAAATACTCAGATTTGAATTATGGTTTTAAACTTCCTCTGCCCCAGGAGAGGTGGTTCCACAGAAAGAGGTCAAGGAAAATCAGGGTGCCTAGTGGCTGGGGGAGTCTGCCTTGGCCAGCAGACAAGTGCTGAGGATTGCTTTCTTTCTGGAGCACCTTTCAGGTAAAGTAAGAACATTAACCACAAGAATTTCAGATATGAAGGTGAAATAAGTAGGAAAAAACACCTTTGTGTGTCTCAAGAGACTTTATTCAAGAGAGAGAACTGTCTTTCCAAAGTAAACTGTTCTGTGTATATGCCAAAATGGAGCTTGTAGAAAAGTCAGTCAGGTTCAGGTACTGACAGTTGAGATGGTAGCCAAGCAAATGTTTTGGGATAAGAAGGCTTGACTATTGCTTAGGTCTAATTACATCTAATATGCCTCATTTATTGGTTTTTTGTTGCCTCGGTGCTCATAATTCTTTTGAGGAAAATTGTTAGGGTGTCAACAATGGTGTTGCATGTAACGGAGTTAATTTATTGAGAACAAAAATAGATGTTCCAAGGTAAAGGTGGTGGCAATCAAGTAATTTTGTGTCTCATTACATTCTGAAGAAGTGCAGCCCATCATGTCACAGCAGAATGATGTTTACGAGTCCAAATGTATGATGTTATTGCCTATGTGCATTTTTGTTTTCCCTTCCTCACAGATACAGACAAGGCTTCTGTATAAGAAGAAATGCATACAGACTGGTAGCCTGTGACTACTGGTGTACAGATTTTTTTCTCCCTCTGCTGAGTATTGGTCCTGTTTGGAAATGTCATGGGAAATATTCTTCACTTTATTTTACAACCCTCAGTAGCTGAAGAAAATGAGATCTTATTGCTGTAGAAAAAAAAAATCCTGCCACAATTATTTAGCCGTGAGCATGCATTCAGATTTTGATATGCCACTATTATGGCACAGATTTGCTGACAGCTATGGCTACTGGAAGAAGCCTTGCTCACCCTTAAATTACCAGCTAAATTTTCCAGCTTCCACAGAACCAGAAATTCAATCAGTAACTGCTGCCAACTCTGTAAGGTATTACCAAAGTGCTGCTGGAAATGATGCAGAGGTATTTTGCAGGCATAGCTTAGAAAGATATTTTCTTAAATACTGTGTTTCAAAATTCTATTAATTAGTCAAATGTATCTTCTGGAATTCTTGTAGCATTTACACAGAGGCCCTAATACTTTTGTGATTCACTCTTCACTGACTTCTCAGAAAAGTCATAAAATTGTTGAAAAATTTTACAAAGGACATCTTAGAAAACACAAAGCGAAATCTTTCTACAATTCCCAGAATTTGCAAAAAAAAATCCAATGCATTGATTTTTTTTTTTTATGGAAACATGTCTCTGTATAAAAATTAGACTTCACAGTTAGTGTCTTATAGCTACAGCTGAGAAAATATTTTCAAAGGTTCTAATGTCTTTGGTGCCTTAGACAATGTTCTCTCAATTAGTTGATTTGAATCTGGCCTAGATCATGCAGGCCTTGGTACATGTTACTTCTCTCTTATTTTACTTAACTGGTTTTCATCTTCAGTGAAAAGCACAGAATGAAGAGCCAGAGTGATATACTTCAGTTTATTTTGCAACATGCTTAGTACTAGCTACTAAATTTATTTTCATTAAGGATACAGCTGACTGCTTTCTTTCTTAAATTAAAGGATTTGTTTGTGCACTTAATTTTCTTTAGTCTGTTTTCATCAGTGGAAAAGTGCTGATAAAATACTAGTTGACCGTTGGGAGGCAGATAAAATAGAATGATGCATCTTCATCTCTATCGTATTCTCTCTGAACTATTTTTTCTTCTTCCTTCCAGGACGGTTCTGTTTACTCTGACCTCTGTAGTTGTGCTTGTCATCACTACTGACTGGATCAGCTGGGACAAGCTGAATCGTGGATTTCTGCCAAGTGATGAGGTCTCAAGAGCCTTCTTGGCTTCTTTCATCTTGGTGTTTGACCTTCTTATTGTCATGCAGGTACACTCTCCTAATGTTCCACTCAGGCTGTTGAGGCTGCCTAGTCACTCTATTTCCTCTAGAGTAAATGGTGTTTAGCTAAGGCTACAAAAAGGTAAATAAATGTTTAGTTTGCAATCACTATTAGTAAGGGCATTTTATAACCTCATTCTCAGGGACTTTGCAAAAAAGGCCTCTAGCCTTTTATTGTGAAAATATTGCTGATTTCTCTTTTTAGAGTGCTAGGTAAGAACTGCATGACTTTCTAAATGAGGAAGTGTTTTCTGCAAAAATTACATCAGGAAAAGAAACAGAAGCTGGTTGTTTTGTAAATTCAAATCTTCTCTTAGGAAGATGAGATAAATTCAGACAAACAAAAAATAAATACTTCCATATTTCAAGCATTTACAATATTAGGTATACACACACTAAGATACTTTAATAGATAAAAATTAGGTTTTGCTATTAAGATTCAGCTTTTCACTTCTATGTGATTTTTTTTTTAACTAGATGACAGATCCTTGTAGTATAATGACTTTTGAAAGCTTAACTGAAAGCTTAACTGTGGAGATGATTCATTGTAATCTGCCTGATGTCTGCTCCTTTGAATCTACCTGCTAAGAAAGGAGTCTGGGTCACAAGTATGTGGCCAAAAACCTTCTTCATGTGATGCTGTGCTCTCCCCCTTGCATCTGTATGGGGTTTGAGCCTTGTGTGAATAATTCAGCCAAAGCTCTGTGAAAAATTATGTAATTTGGGCTGAGGCAAGGAAGAGGAGCATGGAAGGCTCATGACTTTGCTCTTAGTCCTAGACATGTTAGACTGTTGAACTGAAGGTCACCAAAGAATATGAGAAGAACCAATGGGTCCATCCTCTCCAATATATTATTAATTCTGCCAGCAGAGAATGTTTCTGAGACACTCAGTTCTCTTAAAAAAGCTATCTATTGCCTGAGTAATTATCATAGAGGTGACACTGGTGGCACTCAGATTTTATCACTGCTGTACTAGGACTTGAAAGGTGCATAGACTCCTACAGTTCAGTTTTGGTTTCCAATGTCCACCACTGTTCAGTGCTCACTGTGGTTCATGGTTAGAACTGGGAGGATAAGAAAGGAAACAGTTTTTCTCATAGCACTGCTTTTCAGGTAAGATTTCTGGTGTTTTGTTTTCTCTGCCTTTGAATTTTACATTTTGTTTGATGTTTCAGAAAGATTCAAGAGAATGTATAATAAATGATTGTACTTTACAGAGCTGTAATAAAAGTATGAATGAAAATGCAGGATGTATCAAGCTATACTGAATTTGATACTGCATGCAGGGTAGAAAAACAGAGCTGTCTTCTTATAAAATAACTATTAAACCATCCTTTTGGCATTGAGAAATGAAATTCCAGTATTTTTATCTCAGGGTTGCTGAATATAGAGAAAAATCTTATGTGAAACAGCTTGTCCTGAGTACTCTTTCATATTTTTATAACACAAAGCAAGAGGCTCTTTTAAATTACATTTCTAAGTGATATTTGTATGATGGAGTTATTTATTTATTTGAAGTTATTTATTTGGACTGTGAAAATATGTTGCCATGTTTTATTTACAATGTAGTTCTAGCATTGCTACTGCAATAATCTCATGTTGAGAGAGCAAAGTATTAAATCACATAGAATCACAGAATGGGCCAAGTAGGAAGGGACCAGAGTGGCACATCTGGTCCAACCTCACTGCTCAAGCAGGGTCATCCCAGGGCACACTGCACAGGGTTGTGTCCAGACAGTTCTTGAATATCTCCGGTGAGGAAGACCCCACAGCCTCTCTGGACAGTCTGTTTCAGTGCTTGGTCACCTGCACAGTAAAGAAGTTCTTCCTCATTTTCAGGTGAAACTTCCTGTGCATCAGTTTCTGCCCAGTGCCTCTTGTCCTATTGCTTGGCACCACCAAAAAGAGCCCAGCTCCCTCCTTTTGACACCTTCCCTTCAGATACTGACAGAGATTGATAAGGTCATCTCTCAGATGTGAACTTAGCAATAAGAGCAGGTGACCAGTGACAGGTTTTTCAAATGAGTCAGGGTAGATGGAAATTTGCCTTTAATAAAACGGATGACAGATTCCTGTCCTCCATTTCTGGGGCAGGTTACAGGGAGGAGCCATATATCCTGGGCTACTTTTGTCAGAATTATGTGGAGTGTTTCATTCCACTCAGAGTATATTGCTCTTCCTAGCAGATTTTAGACACGCCTGTCAAACAGCATTACTGAAATGGATAACCATTTTGCAGACACACTTGTACTCAGCTAATTGTGCAATGTTTGCCAAAGAATCCTGCTGTGAGGGCTGGCTCTGTTGTAGTGTATCTCCCGTGGCCTGCAGATCTCTGAAGGAGAAGGGACGGGTTCAAGTGGGGTGACTTTGGGAGAAACCTTTCTGTAGCAAGTAATAGATTTTCCTTCCTGCAGTCTCTCACACAGTAAAGACTTCCCCCTCTTCTTTTGTCCTTTTTGCATCCTCATCTATCTATGGATTGTGGAAGTGTTCCTTATCAGTACTGATGTAAAACATTTGAAAATAATCCTGAAAATAAAAGCGAATTAAAGGACTAGAAAGAAACAGTCTTGACCTACAGCCTCTTATTCGTACTTATTATGAAATTCAAGTGACATACCTGAGTATATTCCTAAATACCATTTAACCAAAAAAAAAAAGTTTCACATGTAATTATCGGCATCACAACGTTTCTTTGTAGTTGATCAGGTGTGGATCTTTCTTGCCTATCCTAGATTTCTTTTCTTGAATCTGCCTCTACAGCTACTTATGGATTTATAGCTGCATTGAATTCCTCAGTCCCAAACTGCTGGTTTTCTTTTTTCCCTGAGAGTCAATGCTTTGAATGATATCAAGTCTCCCTCCTTTCAATTTTGAACACAGAACAGTAACTCTCCTGAGCTCTGCTTTCATCCATCAGGCATCTATTTTCTCTTAATTTTCCTGTATCATCTCTCTGTGACTGGTAACTGAGTTATTGTGTACGAAGAGGGACAAGTTAGTGTGGTCCCAGACACGGCCAACTCAAGAACAAGCACATAGAAATGGAGTGTCCTACAGAGTCAAATGTCCCTGCCTGTCTCCTGGCAGGGAAGTAAGGCTCTGAGTAACCAGGGCATGGAGCTGCCACACCTCCTTCACTTTGTTGTTTTCTGAGGCCAAGGCAAAGAGAATGGAAATGTATTATACTTACAGGTCAGATAATGAAATAATGCTTTGGCAATCCAATCGTTTTATTTTAAAGGAAAACACTTCAGAGTTTAATGAAAGTGTAGGTAGTGTTTATGTAAAAGGGCGATGAGGGGAAAAAAGCATTGATACATGTAATTAAAACCCAGAAGTCTCTGTTGAAATATTTTCAAGATCCAGCAGGATATATAAATTTCTCCTAAAAATCCTTGAAATATTCTTTTGCCCCTTTGCCAGACCCCACTAGAAATTACGGTTTATTTCTTCAAGTCTTTCAGTTACTTTGGGACTAAGAATATTATAAGCAAAATAATTTTCGCTGAGAAAAGGTGGGTGTATTTTGTCCCTTATTGCACATTATATACCTCACCATTTTAACGAGCTGTCTGGTTTTCCTTGCAGTGTTACCATTCTGTGCTTGTCTAGTTTGATAACTGGCACCATCATTTTATGCTGTGGATTTTATTAAACAAGACATGTGAAGCACAGTATTTTTAAGTACATTTCGTCTTTTATACTTGATTGCAGATGGTTAAATCTTGCTCGGATGCATTATATTTATCTCAGGCATTATAAATCCAACTCCAGTGTATTCTTTAGCTGCTGTAACTTGGTGTATTTGTGATGACCTGAATCCTCTTGTGTCAATTTATACTGGCTGAGGAATGAGCCCTTTTTTTAGCTCTGTCACTTAGTTCCTCATTTGCAGAAGAAGAACAACTGCAGTTCTTTTCTTTCACTATTTGTGTGATTGTCTGCTTAAGCCCTCAAGGTGCTCAGTGAAGGAGGCTGCCTTGGTACAGCTTCTAGTGTAATCAGGCACCAGTCCCAGCTGGAGCCTCATGGCTCTGAGATGACTACACACAAAATGAATTAGCTGAAAAAGCTTCTCATTTGTCACAGTCATTCACTTTTACCCTGACAATGGGTACATGCCATACATGTGACACTGTGCAGGTGTTTGCCTGAAATAACAAAGCAGTTGTCTAAAAGTAGACCCAGCATTTTCACATACTGCCCCTGGAAACCAACATATCCAGCCCAAATTCACAGAAAAACATGCACTTATAGGAACAAGAAAATCTGTGAATTTTTTGCAAATCTTTCATGGGACAATTTTCATCTTTAATAGCAAGGAGAGCCTTTTTGTAGTTTCTGCTGTAATCGGTGTGTGATAGTCTTTGTTATTGTTGGGTGTATGTGTAAGAAATGTTGTATTGCTTAAGAGTATATTGGAGTGATTTATGTTGATATAACAGTAATGGTAGCATTCAGATAATTTTCACTCTCCACAGCAATGCTCTGAAATGTATTATTTGACTGTAGAAATCTGCTTTGTTATGAGTGTTACACAGGTTTTTATGTGAAAATAAAAATTCTGAGATGAGACTGAACAGGTTCAGCTGCTTTCTAAGTGATAGAATTGCTTGCAAATTTTAAATGCAAGCAGTGAATTAAAAAGAGAAAAATAAACCTCAGCTTGCCATCATTAGACAGAGCACTGCCTTGGAGACAAGTTTTATGCCCATCTATGTCTTACATTTAGCTATGTGGCATGTTGAACATACAAGACTTAGGGACAGGTTGTACAGAGCATACAGATCCACCTATCAATAATACTGAGTTCAAGTAAGAAGAGGGAGCAAGAACAGCTTTGTTGCTCTTAACCAAACCTTAGAGGGGAAAAGAAACAAGAATATGCTTGAAATTGTTAGTCTAGCTGAGTTATTTCTGCAAAGCTGATTGAATGGCAGATGTTTATACTTCCTCGAAAAGTTTGAAGCCTGTAATATGAAACATTACCAAAAAGACAATTACTTTTATTGCCTTTGAATTCTTCTAACATGCTATAAAGCTGCTGATTTTATTTGTATAACAAAACAGACGTATTTAATCACTGTCTTGAGATACAAAATACATTAGATATTTTTACATCTGTTAGAATCCAGACTTTACTGAGCCCATCAACAAATAATTTGTTCCCATATGTATAGAGGAAGGGAAATATTCCCTAGTGATTTTAGTGATTTGAAATTATAGGTAGTGATGGTTTCTGAGTTTCAACTACCATTTTATTATTCAACTATACTGTGTTTGGCATCATGCCCCTGTGGGTCATAGGTGTTGTGTAAGTGTGGCCTTCAGACAACAGGTTTCTAGTTTCCTACAGGTCAGAAGCTAAGAAGCTTCCTTCTTCTGATCATGTTTGCTTCTCTGTCATGTAATGCTTTTTAGGGAAAGGAGATTCCCCAGAATAATATCAGGTCTGACAGATAGATTGGGCACCAGCACTACATAACACTGTAATTTCTGTGTTTCCCACTGGAGCAGCAAAACCATGAAATCCATGCCTATAGAGTCTCCCAAATAGTCTCAGTAGTGTTTTGCAGCTGGCTTTGGACTGTACTATGCCTCGGCCAGTCCCCAAATAATTAACCTCTTCTTTATCTCTTCCTAGTACCCAGATAATATTTGAAATATACTTTTTCATTAAGATTCCTTAGAGCCCTGCCTGAGCCAATGGGTGCTGTAGGCATATCAACACATCATTGCTCTTGGTGAAATGGTATGAGCAGAGACAAAGGTGATGTTGCTCAAACTGGGAAAGAGTTGTAGTTTTCATCTCACTCTCGCCAACACTTTTTTGATTGCTGCAGTAGCCAGTAATGCTGAACTTGTCTTGATACCTCTAATGCCAGAATGACACAGCCTCAGGTAGTGTGTGAGGGTACCATGTGCTTTCATGTCCTGCTTCATTAGCAGAGAGGGCAGCCACAGGCGGGGAGGGGACTATCCATTAGCCACCAATGCAAGGTGGAGCTGTCAGAGCCTCTGAGATCAGTCACAGCAGGCATGGAATCCATTTCTCCCTGGATGAAAATAGCTGAATCAAAGAGCTGCTTTCAGGACTGGCTCTGGGGAAGGCAGTGTGTGTCCTAAGGCAGCCTGATGCTGGGAGTGGTTTGAAACACTTATGAGGGCCATAAGGGAGAAAGAAGCCCAGGCCCAGCAGTCATGGTGGCACTCCAAGCCTGGCCACCTCCAGCTCATAGCAGACATTTGCAAGCAGTTCCCTGTCTCTGCATTAAGATCATGGTGGTAGCAGGATAGTCCTGCTCTGCAGGGTAGCATGTCAGCAGACAGAAAGATTTGAAATTGGCTTAATCCCCTGAAATGGTCTCCCTCCATCAGCAGCACTGTATGGTGCACCAGAGGCACAGGGGGAGGCACAGACCAAAGACAGTTGCTGGTGGTGGTGCCCCACTCCCGGGAAAGCACTCATGATTTCAGCAACCCAACCTTGGCAGGGCTGCTTTTCTGCTGTGGCCAGCCAAATTTGGCCATCACCTTCAAGAAGCTTTTACTCTGTCCTGGCCAACTCTGTTTCCATCTCTTTTTCAACAATCGCTGAAGCCTCTGGAGCACTGCACTTCTCAGTGAATTCATGGCTTGCACCCCTGCCAGCATTAATTTAGTGATACAGTAAGT
Organism: Peucedramus taeniatus; assembly: GCA_013400575.1. Classification (NCBI taxonomy): domain Eukaryota; kingdom Metazoa; phylum Chordata; class Aves; order Passeriformes; family Fringillidae; genus Peucedramus; species Peucedramus taeniatus. Next base: position 63,422 of record WBNO01024473.1, read on the forward strand.
CAGCAGACTGCGCTGTAGTTGTTCTGGCTGGTAATGGTCATTTTGTCTGTGAGTTTATTTCATCTTTCAGGAGAGACATTGAAGCTCTTCCTTTCATATAAACCCAGCTTTGATTTCACTCTCCATCAGTTCTCACTGAGCTTTGCTATGATGTTGTTTCCCGCATCACGTACCACACAAGGAATTAAATGATGGAAATTTGTGGCTAGGTAATCCATTCTGTTGCCTGTAGATGAAAATGAGAAAACAGTGTACATCACTTTCTAATGTATCTCACTATGGGTTTAAGGATATTATCCTATAATCCTTCTTGGATGACTCTTTACTTTTAGTTTCGCTCAGGTGGTTTTTGGGCTTGACTATATACAATGTGCAGCATGCATTTGGTCTTTAATGAAATTTCATTCCACTTCAGAACTGTGTGCCCAAAGTGGAGAAACAATTCTCAACAGCAGCACTGATCCCATGTATAACACACAATCTGTTAAGGAGTAGGTGGCAGAAAAGAAGTGATTAAGTGATCTGCTTTATCAGACAGCTAGAGTTAGAGGAAACCAAGAAGATTGTTCTTCCATGTCAGGAGTGAGAGTGTACATTTTTATGGTCTTGCCCTGGTTTTTGCCAACTGTGTGTTGAAGAAAGCTGCCCAGACTTCCCAGACTGTGCTGGGTGACATTTCTGAAGGCAGCTGCTCGGTGGTGCCCCAGCCACCTGCAACTGCCACCTCCCAGACAAGAACTGCAGCGTGTTCTTTTGGCTCTAAGTTGTGCTTTCGTCCTGACCTTAAGTTGAAAAGCAACAGCTACGTCTTCTGAATGAATGTTAAATACCCTTGGGGATGTTTCTGGCATCTGGGCCAAACAATTACTGTACTAATCTAAATTACACAAACTCTTACTGTTCCTCAAGGTCAGGCTGCAAAGATTTTCATATCTGGACAATGTGTTCCAAATACAGGGGATTAGAGAAAGAAAAGCATCACACAGACAAACCTAATATCAGAAATGAGCAGATGATAATTTAAGCAAGATGAATACAGTGACATGTAAAAAACGGTGTTAAAAATGTGACAACACCACTGAAGCTGCAGAATCATGCATTCAGGAATTAGGAGATGCCAGTATTAAGTCACCAGTATAAACTTTTCACCCCTATTTTGTCCATGCATTGTGATACAATCTTTAATTATCTATTCACATTCCATTTTTCCACAGGACCTCTCTCACTTGCTGCACTGGATGAAGGGTGTTCACTTAATGAGAAGCTATTAGATATTTTGCTTTACCTTTTCTGTGCAGCCTGTGGCCCCAGGCCTTACTTACTGCACATGATTGGAACCTTGATATGAAGATGAAATCATTAATTTCCTTGTGGACTTTTTTTTGTGACACTCATTGCTGTATTTCCTAAGGGCTTCTCAAGCATTAATATATTTATCTTCACAATAGCCTTCACAACAGGAGTATTATTGTCCATTATTGTCCACATTTTATACTGAGGCACAAAGAAATTAAAGTCAAAGGGCCCCTAATTTGAGATGTCTGAGGACATTATTATGAAAATTCATATTATTAACCATCTCTTATCTGAGCAGTTACCTAATTGAGGGAGGAGGATCTAGCATATTATTTCATTAGTAACAGACAGAGCCACATATTTACTTGGTGTAATCTTATATATTATTATACTGACAGCCCTATTTCTCTTGTAGCCTTCAAACTATTTTAAAAGCAGTTTCTTTGTTTGCTTTGAATGATGCCTATAACTGTGTCAAATATCTAGCTCCATAAAAAGTCTGGTTACTTTTTTATGCTGATCTTAAAGGAGTACAGTGCTGGATAGTGCCATGCATTACAGGACTTTGGTTCCCCCCACGAATATTGTGTCAACTCTTCCTCTTCCCAGTGGTGATATATTCAGGTCCAGCTCTCATTAGTTTCAATACCAGCCATGGACACTTGTCACTCAGCATAGGTAGGGTGGGGAGGCAATCCCACAGGAAAAAAAAATAGTTTGGTTTGCTTGGTGCCTCTTAGATGTCTCATAGCAGAGCTGGTTGAGAGATGTGTACCTTGTCCCTAAGTCGGGGACTTTTTCTCCTAGCAGCAATGACTTCTGTAACAGGAGGCAAATGCTTTCACATCTGCTGCTGTCTCTTGCATTTACACCCCTCTTCCCACACACTTTCCAGCTTGTGCAGCAGATGCAGAGTGCAGGAGAACTACAGGGGTCTCTGTCACTATATATTTCCACCTCACAATCATTGGTTAGATACTCTTTAATTAAAAAAGGTTGTTTCTTCTGGAACAAACTCTGTGTGATCCATAAACTAAGAAAGAATTGTACCATGCCTACCCACAAGGTACAGATAACCTTAGTCTGACATCTAGTTCTTGAGTCTTCACCATTGAAATATTCAGGCAGATGCCTTAATGCAGGACTTTCTGCGTGCATAAATCTGATATTTTTTTCCAAAAAGATAGCAATCTCAAAATCAAAATCTTGCCATATGAATCCAATGTGTCTTATCAGGTACTGGAACTCTTACCTCCCCTGCAGGGATGTCTGCCATGTGAGCAACTGCTAATAGCAGTGTGTGCTTTTTCTTCCAATGAGACAGTTCATAAGAAAGAAGAGAAATATTCTTTGCCTCTGGACTTTACATCTGCTTGTTAACAGCAGAGAGTGGTGATAATTAGAGGCCTGGTGACCAGTCCAAACTCCAGAGCCAAAAAGGTACTGACACTGTCTGATCATATCCCCAAGCATGGCTTTTTCCTTCCTGTCACTTCCAAGTCCCCTCTCTGTGTCTCCTTTTTGCCCCCATCCTGGGTCCTTCTCACGTCTGGTTCTGTGACATATCCCATTATTTATATCCAATTCCAACTTTAACTCTTCATGTCTCATTTCTAGGCTCCATATTTAGCGAATCCTACTCATCTACCCTGCAGCTGCTGTTCAAACCAGAATCACTCCTTGTCTCCCTTCCCCCTCTCCCTAATTCAGTCCCTTTTTCCTTAACCAGCCAGTCCCAACCTCCTGCTCTCATCCTTACCCTCTTGCCCTCATTCAAGTCTCTCCTCTCTTCCCCCTCCTTTTGTGTAGTCTTTTCCAATTTTCCTATCAAACCTTTGTGTCTCTGTGGTCATTTCCTTTCACAGCATGGCCCAGGTTGTGTGGCTGCACATGGAAATGCCAAGGCTTCTGCTCAGCCTCTTAGAGAGGGCTGCTGGGGAAGAGAGTAGAACAGGGTTTATCATAGAATAATTTAGGTAGAATAAGACCCTTAAGATCAAGTTATTAATCTAACACAGCCAAGTCCACCACTAAACCTTGTCCCTAAACATCACATCTAAATGTCTTTTATATACCTCCAGGGATGGGGACTTTATCACTTCCCTGGGCAGCCTATTCCAGTGCATATAATACAAAGATTTTCCTCTAGCTATGTACAGCTTGAAAAAGGTGTAAATACCTTTACTTTGATTCAACATACTACTATGTTGTGCTATGTGCAAAATAAAAAGAAAAAGGCAAAAAAATTAAAATAAATTTTAAAAAATAGTCCCTGCTACACTCAGACCCAGAGCCAAATGCCCTTTTGCCTGCATCTTCTCTCAGGTCCAGATGCCTAGCTCAAGCTGTACTTGACTAGCTCCAGCTGCACAGAGTACTTGGGATTAGTAATTAGAGGAAAGCTGGCTCTCTGTCCCTTGGCTGCTGTGCAGGGCCAGCTCAGTCCCTGTTTGAGAGCAGCTCAGAGTCCTGCCAGCAGCAGCAGCAGCAAAAAATGGGGCTGGAGGCAAAGGGGAAATGGAGGATGCTCTGTCTCTCTTCTGAGATTTGCAGCTTCACTGGAGCTTAATGCTCTAGGAGCTGAGGGACTCTTTGGCATGCTGAGTGATGGACAGTTTGGGAAGATGCTTGTTTGCAAACCTTTAGCTAGATTCTTGTAAGTATGAAAATTACTGACTTTTCAAAGGTACCCTAAACTTTTTCGGTTTGGGGCAGGTATTTACAGGGAAGCAAGAGGCACATCTCTGACACAAAGTTACTCCCTTGCTAGACTGTATGTCTCCACTTGAGATATCTCTACAGAGCAAAGCAACTTATTTTCTGTTTGGTCTCACTCTCAGAAGTGATTAAATGGTGCTAGTTGAAAATGTCAAAACCCTAAACCAGAAATATAGAACCAAATAGAAAAAAAAAAAAAAAAAAAGAGCCTGAGGCACACACCAGGCATGGCCTGTGTTCAGCCCAAGCAGTTATATTTGGAAAAGTTATAAGCAAATGAGATCAGTATGTGTGCAAGCCCACTTGCATGATCAGCAGCAGCACTGTGATTTCTGCCTGCTCTATATGGCACCTGCCACGATGGTAGCTGGGTGCCCTTGTGTATGGATTCCTCTAGTGCAGTTTTTATGGCAAAATGAACCCCAAACCAGTTTCCTTTCATACTGCAAGGAACTTCCTGCATTTCTTTCAGTTGCTTCTATAAAACTATGCTAAAGAATGAGTTTTCTCACTCTGTTGCTCTGTAGGAGGGGTCTGGAAGGAAAAACAGCCTCTGCTCCCTTGACCTGCTGAATTTCAGATCAACGGAGTGAGACTTTTCCCAGCTCTACAGGACTGTGCTCTGGCATCTTGGCTCCATTTTTAGCCTTCAGTGAGACGGTGGCTCCAACTTGACACAACTGTGTTGATTTGCAGACAAAATGCCTTGTTCATATTGGTGATGCTCAGAGTCCGAGCAGAGTTATTATGCAGCCACTTCCATGCAACTTATCTCAACCTAATTTTTGTATTCATTTTTCTAGCCATAAAAATCTCTCTTTTCCTTTACATCATGCTTGTAGGTATAAGCAATTTTGAACTGTCCAAAAAAAAAGGAAAATTAAGTTTTTATTCCCCATGCAGTTGTGGTAAATAAGTTTCCACAGTGTGTCCCAGTGCAAATATACACAGTTGTGAGGTTTCTTCTGCAAAGAGCACTTCAGAGAGTACTGCTCACTGGGACAGTGAGAGGCAATCTATCAGGACAGTATTATCCAGCAAACACATTTTATTTACTATATCTATTAATGGTATTCTTTGTTTCGAAGAATTGCTTATAATAATTTCCAGATTGCTGCTGGAAATTCAGAAAAGTGGTGAGAATCTTTAAAAAACTGTAGCTAAACTTCAAGTTCCATTTGGGATAGAATAATTGTGTCTGTATAGCCACGCATAGAACCACAAAGGCTAGATGGGCCTTCAGGTTGTATAAGAAAATTAAATTAAATTATTACTGTGTTTTGTGGCTAAATCATAGATTTCTGTAACATTAAAATTAGAATGAGAACATGCACTTAGTTTTCCTTAGTGATTTAGTTCCAAAAAGGTAACACATTGTGGTAGAAATCATTGTGCAGAGTCATACTCATAAAAAGATAAATGTAGACATCAGTTATGTGATTGGTAATTGCCCTTATATCATGGAAATTAGTGAACACTTTCTGTGCTTTTTCAGGGAAGTAGAATGTTGTCATTAGTGCCAATTAAGTAGCAAGCCTCTAATAAGTCTTTTCTGTCAAAGAATCCGTTTCATGGGACTTCACTCTATTAGCAAAAGGATTTCCATTTATCTAGTATGAGTTCATAGGAAACAAGTATTTGGAATTAGTCATGAGGCAATGTAGACTTGAATAGTTTGTTTATCAGGAGGAAATAGTACTGCTTGCTTCTTAAATGGTTGCTATAAGAGTTAAATGAGAGATATTTTCCTTGAATTTTGACTCAGCATTTAAAGGAAAAAGTTTGTCAGCTGACTGCAGGAAAACTCAGAAGAGAATTGGGAATGAGAGGAAAAAATATTTTAGGAGGGAGCATGTAAATACTAATACTAGTTCTTATTCTGAGGTTTGAACAAAGGCTTGGTCATTCTAAGTGACTGGTAAGGAGTAGTCAATACTTTGATCAATCTTTATATTAGTCAAGAATACAAGGCAGGGAAATGTTAAAATGAATTTTGTGTCCTTGAGCATTATGTATCTCCCTGTGCTATGTTCCTATAGGAGCTTGTAATCTTCTATGGCTCACCTGAGCAAACACTTAAAAAAATTCTTTTCTGGTCAGTGTTTTTTGTAGCCTAGATCAGGAGAGTCTCATTTGTGAATGAGGTTGGAAGTAGAAAGACTATAAGCTGAAGCTTTCAGCTCTTTCCAGCATCCACAAGGTCTAGTAGGGTCTTCACTATAGTACATGAGAAATGGTTTTATATTAGTAACTCAGCTTTTGAATTTTTGCTTGCAGAATCCAGTGAAATTGCATTTTGGGCAGATCAGACCATTTGGCTGACCTCTGCTGTCAGGCATGCTGATGCAGACCAATAGCCCAGTAGTCTTTAATTTCTAAATAGTACATTCCTGTAATGATAACCTGTCGTGTGGTTCTAAATTTTTTCCCTACATTGTAACTCTCCAGTTCTGATTATAGATTCTTTGAAATTGAAGTAGTACTTGTTAAAATCTGGTTTGCTCGTATTTCTTTCATATCTTGAAGCCATGCTTTGTACATGTAAACTGGATAAAACTCAGGAAAAATGTAATGTGTCTGAGGAGACAGCAAAGCAATGGACTCTGTTTTCTTTTAAAAACATGGCAGCAAGCCTATTGTTCTCTGGGCTCTAATTGCATTTACATAATTAACAGCAGAAGTACCCAGCCAAGTCAACACATAGCAGGTAGCACTGCTACAAACCAGCACATCCCTAAATATGTTTTGTAGAGCATTTCTCGTGTACCTAAACTGCTACATTTAAGTGGGCAGTTTCTATCTATTCATTATTTTGGTAAATATAGATTGCCTGGGACCCTCTGATGAATAATGATATGTTTGAATGAGCACAGCAACTTCAGTAGCAGACATTTGTTCTGTAGACATGTTAGGAGAATTATAATTGATGCCTTTTTTTATCACTGAATGAAAGGAAGATAAAAGTGCTGCTATAAACTGAAAGTTGAAATAAATTATGTAAAATACATAATTCGCATAATGACTGTCCCTTTATAAATGTTCTTATTAAGTAACCATATCATTTGGGATAATTCCTCCTTAAGGAATGCTGTGAAAGAGCAGCTCATTCATTTTCTTGACTTGGTGAATTGTTCTAAAACAGCTCCTCTGATGAGAAAATTGATTTAGCATTTCTTTAAACTATTGAAAATAATGCTTGAATCCTATACTTTCCTGTTCAGAAAGTTTCAGTAGCTGTGTCCACTGTATGGTTTTGACTAGTTAAACTGGAACTCTCCCCAAAAAACACAGACATCTACCTCTTGCCTACATGCATATACACATGCAGAACCTTGCTTTAAAACTCCACCTGGTCTATTAATCAGACTGACAGAGTAATCACTCAGCTGCTGAAATGCTGCTCCCCTGATTCATTGATGGCAGTAATTAAAAGTTTTGGAGTTTGGAAGTTTGGAAACCATGCACTTATCTTCAGGCAAGATCCTGTGTCTGTTTACTGCCCTCATAACAGCATCTCTGAGAACAGGCAGCATGTCATTTCCCAAAATTTTTGTCAGGAAAGTTCCTAAAATTAAAAATATGTACTTATTAATTAAGTCTGTCACTTATAGATGTTACAGAAGAAGTTGTAGGAGAAAAGACAGTAAAGGGAAAGTAATTTAAGTGTTATTGTTTGTGGCAAAAATTAGAGAGATACATTGTTATGTGGATAGATGAAAGAGCAAAATTTCTGAAAAGAGAAATGGTGTAAGAGACCATCTTCCCCTCCAAAAAGAGTGGCTCATGGGGCATTTATGATTTTCCTCAAAAAAAGTTCTCTCTGAATAGAAATTAACAAGTTGTCTTCCAAAAGTAGCATCAGCAGCAAGGGGGGAAAGGAATTTCTTGCAGATCAAAATAAAGACTAAATAGAAGAATTGCAGGAGAACATCCTTCAAGAGCGTCTGTTAGTTTGGATAAGCTTCTGCCAAGAGCTGTATATATGGTTTTGTATCTACACTGAATTTCCAAATCTTTTGAGCTTGTCCACCCTGTCTCATCTGTCTTTTTTTTTTAAATAATTTTAATTCAGCCTTACCTTATGGTCAATATAGTTGCTATATTTAGATTCAAATCTCACTAGGAGAATACTTCAATTCATTGCATACCACCAGCCTTTGATTTTGTCTTTGAGATTCAAAAAGACACCTTAATAATGTTTTCTCTGCTCCCAAGGATTTTGATGGGAACAGTTTTGAAATTCAGACCAAACAGTTGTGTTTGCCAAGACCTGGGTGAGTTTGTGCAATTAGAACTTGGTTCACTGTGTTTTTGACAAGCTCTCCCAGGAGGTTTCTAAACACTGAAAACCTTTTAGGATGAACTTCATGTTTTCTGCATGTGCTTGGCAAAGGCAGATATACTGCTCTAGCACAAAAAGCTGAAATTGCATTTTTCATCTCTCATGCTCAGGAAGTGAGTTTTGCATTGGGCATCAGAGAGGAGGCTGTAGAAAAGAGTTATCTTCCCTAATTTTTATTCACAATGAAGACTATCCTTTTGGATTATGATATTGTTCATTCTCTAAGGGTTGTAATTTATGTATGTCTAACATAGAGTACCAGCATCACTTCCTCAAGGGATAAGAAAATGAATGGATTCTTGGAGTGGGGAGGGCAGATAGGAAAGAGAGAGCTTAAGCAAATAATTCTGCAACCATTAAGTGACATAAACTCTCTCTAATAAGAGCATATGCCATGTCACTGAACTGCAGAGAATTACTACTTTAATGCTGTGCACTCAATGGAAGATACACTATAGTAGTCCCAGCTGCACACTAGTTTTGTGTAGCCTCTTATTTACCAAAAATAATAAAACTAGTAGACCTGTACTTACATAGAGAGACTTATTGTTTTCTTATTTTTCTCAGCTCCTGGAACAGATGTGCTTAATGGCCACACCACAGCTTTTGAGGATAAAACTGGAGGTAGAGGGGTAGCATGGAGATGGGGCTCAGAATTGGGATAAGTTGCCTTCAGGAAATGAAGTTCTGTTTGCAAAGAGTATGGTGCTGCTGTGGATCCTACTAGCAGGCTAAAATTCAGGACACAGAAAATATTTAAACTTCAAATTAAAAAAAAACAGAGGGAGATGGGAAGACCAAGGACATTCCGTATTACTATTGTCTCGGAAACAAAAATGAAGTACAGATATCCATATTTTGCAGACAGCCTTTCTTCTTACAGCTTTTGCACACAGTTTCCTTTATCTTTCCTTATATGTTAGAACTGATATATTAATTAGCACATGTTATGAAGAGGAAAATAATTTTGAAAATAACTATTACCACTTTTTTAAGGAAAAAGGAATTGTATTGACTTGTTTGCAAACCCCACATTTAAATTCATGAGACATTTGTCTCTGTGTTCCATATGCATTCAGTGTTTTTACTTTATGTCACCTTCAGCTCTATTATTTTTTCAATATCAGTCAAATTTAGCATGTAATACTTGGGGTTTTTTTCCCAATGAAAATTTAATATTACTGTGTTCACTACCTTAATTGCAGCAAGCTGAACCCTGCACATGCAATTTTGTTTAGTTATAGCTAAACCAAAACAAGCTGGATGAAGGTTTCAAACTGAAACCATTGGTCCTAATCTGCCACTTCACACTGAAGGTCCAAGGGCAATGTATAGTTTTCTTCGGAGCCAGACACAAATTTTGGGGACTTAGAATAGGTGATTGTAAAACTCTTCAGAGCACATATAATAATCCAAAGGAATTTTTTCCAGAACAGAGTGGCTCTTCAGTCATGCATTTCTAATATTGATGCAGCTTTGGATTGATTTGCTTTCCATCTACAGTGAACAACACACAGTAATCCCCTTGCTCCAGATGCTCTTTATTTTTTAACACCATTTTTATTGTGTTGCAAAGCTTATAGCAAGGAAATACCTGCTCAGGTATTTTACAGCAAATGTCTCTTCTCAGGTTTAGGTAACACTAAAAAACACCATTAAAATTTAAATATCAGGCAACAAGGAAATTCATGTACGTGGATATTTGGAAAGAGAAGGAACAACATTTTAATACAGAGAGTTAGCTGGAGACAGTTGTCTTAATGTAAAATTACTTTAGAACCCTAAATAGAGCTTGCTGTTCTCAAATAGGTACAAATGTCATTAGCAGTGTTTACAAATTCTGAAATGCCCCAGATACCATTTTAGTGTTCAGCTGCAGTGTGCATATATTTCCTACAATGCAGTGATATGTGTTTCATTGCATGTACTTTCGCAATATTCTGATATTGTTGAAGATTATTGTACAGCAATATATTTAAAATTTATTTTTATTCTCCGCATCATAGTCAGATATTTGGTTTTCTAGGGTACCAGAAAGATTGACTCTTCTGTCATGATTTCCCTTGACAGTAGGATGTAGTCTCAGTAAATGTGTAAATATAAGTATTGTGTATTATTAGGGAATGTTCATTTCTCCTATTCACCACAGAAATGACTTTCATAAAGTGTGTCACTGAGGTAGTTAGAAAGACCATTAAAACTGGCTGGTGGTTTAGAGAAGTTTCAAGTAGAGAACAAGACACAGTTGCTTTACTGGAGCTGATTTCTTTGTCTTTTAGAGATACACAATATTGTAACATTAACACTTTGCTTAGCAGTTTAACAAAGTCAAGAATTAACTGAAAAAGTTTTAAGTAGTTTCCTCATCCAGATGGGTTATCTGATAGCTGATAAGCTCAGCTGAGGTCAGACATGAATGAGACAGTAAAAAAGGAAAAGCTTACAGAAAATAGAGACACTGAAATAAAATGAAGGAACAGTTACTTTTGAGTATATTTTTTAAATCAGCATTGTCAGCAGTTGTGAAAAGCTACTCAACAGGTAAGAGTGATTTACAGTGAAGAGGAACCTCAGAGTGTCATCTTGGATGTATTAGACCTCACATTTGCCTGATGAAGAAAGTGGTGGACTTGCTCCTAGGACATCCTGGGAGTAAGTGCACAGAGGCTGTGCTTTATGGTGCCTGCCACTCCTCAGGAACGGATAAAGGGGTTTCACCATGCTCCTGTTTGACAGTAATAAGTACTTAAAACTTAAAGAGTAGCGGTAGGACAGAACAGTCCTTGCCCTCAGCAGGAAGTGGTAACCACTGCTGTTCCTACACAGTGATGTGTCACTACACATCAAGATTTGAGACTTTCTGATGTCTTCTTTCTTGTGCACTGGCTTGTTTTCAAACACAATTTGTTCCTAATGTAAGAAAATGAATCGATAGCCATTCACTCTTCACACTACTAGCAGCATTTGTCCTATCAAGAAACTAGCAATGATCACTAAGGACCAGAACAGTGCTGTGCTAGATGATAATTAAAGACAGCCATATTACAACTCCAGTCCTAGAGAATTTCATTGCTAAAGAAAATCCCAGAGTTATAACTGGTTAGACAGCCAGATATAAGCAGTAGCAACTTTGTTGGTCAGGAGGACAGGTAAACCACGATACCTAATTCATGACATCCTAATATTTTGTCCTGCAAAAGAGAATTTTAAAGAAGAATGAGACAGGATAAAGCTCTTCAGCTGATAGAGAACTGCTCAGGAGAAAAAAAATCTCTAAATAGAGAAAAAAATTATAGCCTGAACTTATAGACTGATTGAAGAAGCAGCTGTCGTATAGACAGTTTGTACATAGGTGTTGAAAGATCTAAAAGAATTTGAATGAAAGGAAGTGGCCTGTACTTTATTGTATGAAAGAGAATAATTTCATGGTCAAAAAATAAACTAGGAGAATGGTCTTTGCAGCAGCATTTCTGTATCAGTGGAGAACAGCACCCATGAAGGCCAGAGGGAAAGGTGCCAATGTAACTGAACAGCAGATGATGGGAGCCTTGATAAAAATTTTAGCTGTGGGGTTTGGTAGGAATCTTCATATCTGTCACATGTTATACAAAACAGATCTGCAGTATCAAGGCACTACAAGGTTCTGAGGAGTGAATAGATGATGATACCCAAGCCATTGTCACAGGAGTAAGAGAGGGAGGTGCCATCTGTCAGGAATCAGGTGCAGATATGCGACTTCCAGTGAAATGCAATCATTCCTTATTTTAGGTGGACTGAAATACTGAGATTACTTTGAACTTGCTGTGGAAAGGCTAAATACCAGTTCAGACAGTTCAGTAATGACAGGTACTGTTTTGAGGACATGTGCGTACACAGCTTTGTCTATGCTCAAATTGCATTAATTTGTAGATTCAAAGTGCAGAGTGCTTGCTTGGGTCCTATGTGGCCTGGGAATTGTTGCCTTTAAATAAGTAGATATAGATAATGGACCAAAGGATTCTGTAATGATTTTTTTAATGGGGAAGGTCATTCAAGGCCAAGCATGCATTGCTGCTCTCTCATAGAGTTATTGCTGTCTTATCATTTTCTCAAATGAGAGAAAAAGAGCAAGATTTGCAGTGGTCTTTCTAGAGAAAGGCCAGGAGCTTGAAGAAGCTAAGTAAAGACTGAGGAGGGAAAAGCACAAAAATGATGGAGAACAACAGCATGGTTGTGTATATGCTAGTGCCTTACATTGCCATATAGTGCAGGGATTGCCTTTCCATACCTATGTCTGGTCCTGGGAATTATCTTCAGTCTTCTGTCTCTGCAGTTTGGATCTCAACTAAAGCAGTTATTCCACCATGGCAGTGGTGTTTCCATATTTTAAATTCTTTGAATCAACACTGAGTGATAAAAGGTGAAGCAGTGTCTTCAGTAAGGGACTTGGTGCCACAGTTCCTGATGGGGTTTTGTTATCATTCTTGTCAGGAACAATCCAGACAGGCGAAGCAAAAACAGATGACCAGATCAAATAACATTTTCTGGACTTGAAAATAGGGAGAGATTAGCACTGATAGTACCAACATGAAGGAGGAGGTCTTCTGAAGAATAGCATGTCATCTTTCACTGTGGGAGTTAAGTAGCCCCACTGAAGTCATTCAGGTATACAGGAGGTAACGTTGAGAGTAGATGTAGGTTGTTTTTTTTTTAACAAGGGCTAAAACCAGCACTGCCTATCAAACTGTCTTCCTCTATTTGTCATAGAACAGAAGGTCAGAAGGTGAGCAGTAAGTTTGATCTCACAAGCATGAAAGTGAGTTCTAGTCATGGCTGCAGACTTCCTTTCTTACCTATGTTTGAATGAACGTATACGTTTATAGGTTTGCAGTTTAGTGGCTCACAGAGATCTCAGGAGTAGACATCACTGCAAGCTGCAGCACTGCAGTGAAGTTAGACATAACCACGAGGAGTTGGGCCTTTGTCTCTGAATTCCTGTTCATTTCTTACTTCAAAAATAGTTGCAAAAATAGAAAACCATTGCATCTTCTGAAATTTCCTCACGATGTCTGTCTCTCATGTTCTAAGATGCAAAGATATCTGAAAACAGTCTTCACCTCCAAATGTTTTTAATAAATACATAAAAAATGCTATAGGCAGTTTCTGAAACATGTACACACATTCATTAATGCGTTTTCTCAGTTCCTGCCCTGTTTTTATTTACTGTTTTGAGACATTTAAAGTACAAGTGTGTTCATAGCATTAAATATAGCATATGTCATCATTACTTAAAGCAGAAATATTCAGTGTGCATTTTTCCTCTTTCCCTATTATATCTGAGCAGTGTTTATATTATTCATAGTGTTTTTTCATATTTACTGAACACACCAAGAGCTGCATTCAAACAGGAAGAGAGATAAAACCACAACACATTTGTTCACCATTAGTTGTTAGTGTCTTCTAATCATGATTCCACCTTCTCTGTGACATTTTACCCTGGGGGGAAAAAGGCTTGTGGCTGAGGCATGTGGGGTTGTGTGAGCATGATGCATGGGATGTGGTTTGCTGAGGGCTAGCATTCCCCTCCCAGTCAGCTAATGATCCTGACTTGATCCTGCCAGCATCTCCTCCTCATCCTCTGGGCTCTGGAGACGTGTCCCAGAACCTGCAAAAAAACCACCAAGGACCCATCCTGCACCAAACCAGGACACTGGGCATTGCCAGTATGCTCCTGGGCAGCTGTATGTCCTAGGTTGAGGTCAGGACAAGGCTGCCCAGGGAATGCATTCTCTTTACCTCAGCAAATAGCAAAAAATGGCCAGATCATATCAGAAAATCTGGCTTTGATGCTTAGTTACCATTGCTAAAAATATCTTTACTTAAAGAGGTACCAAACTGGGGTGCTGCCAGCTGCACTGTAGGGTCTTAAACTAACACCTGGCATTGCAGCAGAGAGTATGTGCATTTGTTTGGCTTGGGTAGCTAGAACCAAAGGGAAGAGAATCAAAATATCATGATCTCCTCAGTTTTTTTTCTGTGCTTCTGCATTTAATGAGGTAGCTGATGGAAATCAGAGGTACTCTCTGCCCATTGCAACACCAGGATGAGGCCCTCAGTGATCTTAAATTCATCCTTTGGCTGCCCTTTCCTCAATGACTAGAGTGAAATGAGGCAATAACCTTATTTGATTTGCACATGCCACAAAACTTTCCGCTGAGGTCAGAGACCTCTGTGCAGCTGATTTAAGCCTGCTGGCTCTGGGTTGGCTCTGTCTCCACACACGGAGTGGATGTGTGCTGCAGTCCCATCCCCCAGACTGGGAACCACTGAAGTGGATGAATATTAGAAGTCTGATGCTGATGGATTTAAAGGAGAAACAATGCACCAATGTACCTTTCATGCAGTATGAAAGGTACATATATGAGCTAACACTATGTTTGTGAGCTAACAGTATGTTTGCATGGCTTTATTTTTCCAATTCTGCAATGCATTCTAAATATGGTATTTTGGGCCAAGTTACAAATGAGATCCCACAAATGGCAGAATACAGGCACCTCAGCAATGAGGACTAAAGCTAATCAAATGAACTTTGCATAATTATGAGCTGAAAACCTTAAGAACATAACACATGGCACTCATGTCCCAGTGGTGAGTACCGACTGGTATTAGAGGCCACAGAAAGAAAGCACTGAAATAGGTGTAGGAAATATGATGCAGGCCTGAGCTATGTTCCAGAGTGGGAAGTGTTTGGATTTATGGGCTTGAACATTTGGTCTATTCATGTAGCTGTTACAAGTGAGGTGGAATATATCTACAGGGCATCTTGAATTTCTTAGGAAAATGGTTTTCTGGATATTGCTGAAATTAACTTGTCTTTTGGCTGTTAGAAAAAAAAAAATCAGAATATTTTGGACAACATTTTCTTAGAATCTAGATAGTAAAATGGCCACTTTGTTGGGTTTGGATTTGACAGCCTGATATTGGCATTAGCCTGAAAATGTAATAATAATCTACTTTTCTTTGGCACAGTAATAATACTACAGCTATGTTTCTGCAGGTGATAATGTCTCTCTGTGGACAGTTGACACTCACACTTAGCAAAGCTGTGAGTCAAATGGAGATCCAAAGGCTATTTAATCCCTAACTTAAAGCTTCATTTTCCTAACTGCTGCATCTGTAATGACTTCCATGGAAGTCAGTAGGTTTACCTCATTATTTTAGTTTCCTTATCATAAAATTGTTTTCAAATACATTTTATTATTTGTTCGTGGCTTTTAAAAATTATTTTATTTCTGTAATTTCATGGGACTGTTCTTAAAGAACAGACTGTATAAACATTCTGATAAAGGTGTTACATTCAAAATGTTATTTATGGATGAGGAAGGACCTTTATATATAAAGCCAAGATTTTATTATTAGTGTTAAATTTAAACAGTATAATCTAAAAATGATTAGTTGAGATCTAATCATTATAGAAAAGAATACTTTTATGCAGAGAGAAGTTTCAGTAATAGTAGTAGTAGTAATAATAATAATAATAATAATAATAATGTCTAAATTATTATACACACATTTCTTAGCTTCTGTTGCTTTTTCTGATGTTTCGTTCACCCTCCCTCTGTTCCTGCGGTTCTTGAAATGGGCAGTTTCAGTCTGTTGGGGTTCAGTGGGTGCAATATGGCATGTCATTGGCATCTGGAGTCCTTTGCTGGGAAGGATATGATCTTCATCATGATGGTTTCTATTTTCTTATGCTAGAAGCTGCTTGGGGCTGTTTTTATATTTGATATGTTTAGACCTTGCTGTTTCCTCCTTGATCTGAAGCTCCACGTTACAGATAGGTTTTATAGATAGTGTCTTACATGAGATTTTTCCATCTTTGTTCTCCTTGTTACCCCTAAAAGTAGTTTTGCCCAGCCCAGATCTGCATTTCTTTGGCTTAATGCCAGTGAGTTGTTTATAGCTGTGAGGTCTGCAGCACCAGCCTGTGCCCATCTCTCTAGTTATGGCCACACCATATTACAGTGCTTCAGTGTAATAAGGGCCATGACACAATTCAGGCGTGCCTCATACAGTATGGGGCATATATGTAGAAAATGTTATTATCAGGTAATAGTCATCCAGGTGAGAAAAAACTCTTTTTAATAAAAGACTCAGATGCAGAGACACAGACCAGTACAAAATTCTGCATGGTGGAATTTTATCTGTAAATCAGCAAAAGGCACAGTAGGAGCCTTGGGGCAAGGCAGGAACAGGAGGCCAGATTTATAGACCCATGTTTACTTATAACTAATGCAGAGTTCACAGTTCTCCATTCATTTATTTTCAGGAATATGTCATGTATTTCTTCCTATTTATTCCTGGGTGAGAGTATGTATGAGTTGACAAGAGACACCAGTCCCGAGATGAATATTAGAAACGGTGAACTGAAAGTGTGCACGCATAAAAATTTTATCTCTCGGCATTTTTTGACTCCCTACCCCCTGCAAAGGGATGTCTACAGATGCAGGGTAAGGGACTGCAGCTGGGCAGGTTATTACCAGGAGTGCATGAGTTGCATTAGTGATAAAGCAAAAGGAGAGCATCCTTATTTCTCTTATCTTGTACATCTGTAAATTGCACTTTCTGCATTTCTGTGAACATTAAGAACTAGGTAAAGGGTGTCAGATTTTCTTCTTGCTTGCACTCCTGTTAATCCATTTAACTCAGCATTACAAAGAGTTAGCATGAATCAGCTGTTAGTGATCAGGCTGTGCTATTTCCAGATCATAAAACTCTTCCATTTCCCTTTCATTGTAGAAAATGTTGGAGAGCTTAGCAAGTATTGGAAGATAAGTTATATATAGTGATTAGTCTTTCAAAGGTCATATAATCATAGAATATCCTCAGTGGAAAGGGACCCAGAAGGACTACTTCTGCCTCTGCACTGTACAACCCCAAGAATCACACCATGTGCCTGACAGCATTGTCCAAGCACTTCTTCAACTCTGTCAGGGATTGGTGCTGTGACAACTTCCCTGGGGAGCCTGTTCCAGTGCTCAACCACCCTTTGGGGGAGAAACTTTTTGAAATATATAGCATAAACCTCCCCTGACACAGTTTCAGGTCATTCCCTTGGGTCCTGTCACTGGTCACCAGAGAGCAGGGATCAGTGCCTGCACCTCCTTTTCCCCTCATGAAGAAGTTGTAACTGCAATGAGGTCTCCTCTCAGTCTCCTCTTCTCCAGGCTGAACAGACCAGATGACTAAAGTCACTCCTCACATGGCTTCCCCTCAAGGCCCTTCACCATCTTCATTGCCCTCCTTTGGACACTTTCAATTAGCTTTATATCTGTCTTATATTGTGGCCTCCAAAGCTGCCCCCAGCACTCAAGGTGAGGCTGCCCCAGCTCAGAGCAGATCAGGACAATCCCCTCCTTGCCTGGCTGGTGATGCTGTGCCTGATGCTCCCCAGGACAGGAGTGGCCCTCCTGGCTGCCAGGGCACTGCTGACTCAAATTCAACTTCCTATTGACCAGGACCCCCAGGTCCCTTTCTCCAGTGCTGCTTTCCAATGTTGCACTCCCCAGTCTGTACATCCAGGGTTGCCCTATCCCAGGTGCAGAATTTGGCACTTTTCTTTGTTTAACTTCATAGAGTTGGTGGTTGTCCAGCCCTCTGATTTGCCAAGGTGTCTCTGCAGGACCTCTCTGCCTTTGAGGGAGTCAACTGCTCTTCTCAATTTAGTAGATGATTCTTAGTTTTGAATTTTTTTTTTGTATTACTCTGTAAGGAAACTTTCTATCCTTACAAAATTGAAAATTAAATAATGCAATTGGTTCTCATGGGAAGATGGCTGTGCTGGAATGATTTTCATGTGAAGGAATCACAAGTCACTCACAGAGTTCTTAATATTTTGGATTCCTTATTTTTATTTTTAATAATTCAGGTGCTTGTGGCACTGTCTTGTTGGATACAAATCCAGGAGTTGCATGGGAACAGGGGCGGTGTGTTTGTAGCAGATCATCAGCAATCTGCAGAGCACAGAGTAATGACACTGGCAGTTATCATCCTGATTCTAGCACTGTTGCTTTCAGTTTGGGCTCTAATGAGCCATGCTATCATACCCATTTTCAACTGACTGATGGTGGGCACAGATAACCAAGTGAAAAATTCCTTTAAGTGCAGCTCTTCCTCAGCTGGGGTACCACACTACCAAAATTTGCATAATGCTAGGTAAGAGCTTCCACATTTCCAACATTACCCTTCAGCTGAAATATGGCAGTGGAGAAAACTGTGCTTGGGTTGATTCAGGCAGATTATGCTGAAGGGCCTGCACTTGCAGTGATTGTTTATCTAAATGCATGAACGCAAAATACAGAAAACACCCTGTAAGTTGAACAAGTAGAATACAGATGTACGTGGTGTTTGAAAGGCTCAGATCTGCTTTGCCAATTTCATACCTGTAAACTGTTTGCTATATTACAAGTTACTAAGAGTAAGTAGCATAGCAAGGTTTTTGTATTGGTATTCTTAGTGTTTCCAGGTTTAAAATAAGTATTCTTATTCTGTTTTGTCCTATCAGCTGGTAAGGTGGGTTCAGTACTGTCATTTTGAAGTGAACTTTTATACACATAATTACACAGAGCTAAGGTAAAAATTATATTGTAATATCTAATATAAATAAGGTCTTCTATTTCAAGTGGGTCAGTCAAATTTAAAGTAGAAAAATCCAATAATAGAAGCTTAAATATAGAACATTTCTGTTTTATTAATTTAAGCCATTTTAAAGGCAAAAATATACCGTGACAGCTTACTTTTAGGCTCTTACTTTTCTTTTTTAACAGGACTGGGAGTTTCCACATTTTATGGGTGATGTTGAAGTGAATCTTCCAGGCTTGCCCTCAGCACACATGCAATTCAAAGTACCTTATTTCCAAAAGATACTGAAAGAGGAATATCACATACATATAACAGGTAGGTAATCTTACAGATTGTGACACAGTCACACGGTGAACTGCTTCTGTGTAATAAATATATGCTGCCATGGTCTTAAATGTGTATTTTTTTGTGTTTGTCCCAGACTTTTTCTATCTCTTTATCTGTCCATATCCATATTCTCCGCCTATAACCATCTCAAGGAAATGAGGAACCTGTATCTTACAAATCAGAGAGGCCTGCTGTTTCTCATGAATTTCAGCAACTTCTTGTGACATTAAGTAATACATAATGTAACTTCAGACATCTTTTAGCTGAAATTACTCTCTCAGGGAAATTAGCAGCTTATTTCATCTTCAAATCTCTTATGCTTTCAGATGCCTTTGCTATGATTTATGCTAATATCTTTTCATAACTTCGGTCATTCTCATCTGGCAAAAGCCACTCATAACCATACTTCCATCAGTCATCTAACAAGAAGCAGACAGTTAAATAACCTCAAATAAAATAGAATTGCAGTTATTGAAATGGATGATACATATAGATAAAAAGTACCTGATCCTTGCATACTGTGAGTCAGTACTTTAATAACAGTAGGGAATGAGAAAGAGAAGAAGGTTAAATAGGGATAAATATTTTGGTTTTACCTTCAAGCTATACAAAAGGAGTATTGCTCCTCTCTCTACATTGAGAAGAGATGGATAATAATGGATAACAGAAGAATGCAGGTGTGAATTGGCAGGGGTCTTTAACTGCTAATATAAAAACCCACAGCACATGACGCCACGCAGAAATAAGACAGATGAGGGCAACCAAGGACAAGCCAAAAGAAACTCCTGCAGGCCAGGGACAAAAGGAGCATTCAGAGATGATACAAAGATAAGGCCAGGAGTTAGCAGGTGAGTCACAAGCTCAGCAGACAGCTGAAGCCGAGGGAAGAAAATGTGTCAAGGAAAGAATGACACCAGCACTGAGCTGAGGTAGACTGAATGAGGCCTCAGAAAAGGTGTTTTCAGCAGAGAATGCAGAAATGAGATTTAAAAACAGAAAAGAAGATAAAAATAGTGCAGAAGTTACCTGTTGGGTATTGACTGAGGGAAGGGAAATGGGCCAGCAGGAATTACAGATAGAGGGATAAAAAGTTTTTCAAAATTGAAGGTAGATGCCCTGCTGGAATGCTCACAGAGAGCAGCCAGCCAACAAGGAGAAAGAGGAGCTGGTACACATCTGAGGGAGACCATTTGAGCCATTAGTGGTTCATGGAACAGGATAAAGTAAATGATGGCCAGTCAGTGACTAGGAGGTGTAGGGTGAAAAGAGATGTTATGTGTACATTGTGAACATATTTTTCACTCCCAAGTGAGCAAAAAGAGAAAGGAGCAGAGGAAAAAGAAAATAGTCTAGGCATGAAATATTTTATGTAAATTACAGGTATGGAATTCAGGGATAGCAAAAAATATATTTTTTCCTTTTTCTCAAGACTAGGGAATGAATTTGGAGCCCCACAAGGTTCACAGATGCCATACTGTTATCCCATTGTATAAGGAAAAGTAGTGGAATGGATGCACAGAGGAGTAAGAAAAATGGCTGAGGCATGGTAGGTTGGGCTGTGTCACCAGACACAGAAACTTGGCATATAATTAGTGGGTGATAAAGAAGGAATTGAAGAGCGAAGAACAGTTTTGCATTGTAGAAGAGACAGGCACATAGATGATAATCAAGGATAATCAAAAAATAAACAAGAGCAAAGAACATAAATTAGTGATCAGAAATGCAATCACTAGCAATGCTGCTGTTTGAAAACAGGCCAACCAAATAAAACCAATATTTATGCATTGTAGTCTTCTGCAGAGAGGACTGGAGTCGTTTCTGATTTTTTAGTGAGAAGGCATTCTCTTAATGAGGATGAGATAATGAATGAAGGCTGAGGAAAATTTTTCCCTGCTCAGCATTAACAAGATCCATTTATTAGATTCACTAGACAAATCAATCTATTTGACTGCACATCACGTATTCTGTCTACTGAAAGCCTGTTTTATCTCAGTGCTACACCACCCTTTAGGAGATCTAATAAACAGCCTTAACACATGGCACAAGAACCTCCCTTTGGGTAAGTTTTGCTTGAACCATCTGTTCTTGCCATCAGTTCTTGTCTTAGGTTCAGGCATCATGTTGGTTAATTTGCAAGCTCTAGTGACTGTCTGGATGTGCAGATACTTGAATATTCTACTAATTCAAGGTGTAGAATATTTCAAAAGTAAAAAACTGTTTTTTTATAGTTATATATATATATATAAAATCAAGATTTATATAATCCAATCAAAAATGATGCACATGGATGCAGCTACAACAGGTGACATGAGGGTGGGACAATGATAACAATAGGGACCCAACTTTATTTAAGCCCTGTTTAATACACAGAATCCAGAATGTTAAATTTAACCATAGGGCTTCTTTTAAGTAAAAAGCAGGAAATGAACACTGAGGCCTGAAAAACATTTCTTTTAATACTAGCCATATAGATAAATCCAGGCTGTAAATCTATGACACGTGCTCTAATTTTTAGAAACTGAAAATCCCTTTCTCCCGAGTGTGGCAGCAGCTCTCTGGCCATGGAGAGAAACAGACAGGCATCATTCCCAGGCATCATTCTGGGAAAGGTTGTGAGAAGATCAGAGAAAAGATTGAGAAACAATTCTCATATTAACTTGCTGCACCTGGTATTTTGTAATAAGCTGTTTTACCCATAAGGTTGTTTACCAAAGGGTGGTTTCTTAATTAGCCAATGGTGATGGTATTTTAATTAAAAGAACAATTAGGTCCACTTGTAGCAAACTAGGTATGAAAAAAATGGGTTTCTTAAAAAAAAGTTGCCTCCTGTAAATGCACGGAGTCAGTGTCAATTATTGCCTGGTCCTGCCCTGTTGCACTGACACCCAAGTAGCAAGGAGAAAGAAGGTGTGGTTGAAATAACATTTGCCATCCTTTTCCTGGCAAAGTTTATTCTTTATTAGTTCTTACACAGTCTGTTTTAGTCACTGTGGATTGATATAAATAAAAGCAGCCCTATTCAATATTGTTTTTTCAAATAAGCAATGGTCCCACAAAGGAGCAGCTCTAAGGAAAGCAACATTCTGAGGAGTCAGGGATTTCAATCCACCATTCTGTTGGTTGGTCCTTGTGGCTTTGAGCAAGTTCTGTACAGATGAAGAATTTCAGTTACATGCTCTGTGTTGCCAGCTCTGCAAGTCACAAGTCTTAAGACAGTTGTGATTTTGTCACAAGTCTTAAGATAGTTGCTTTTTTTCTTTTTTTATTATTTTGTCTTAAATACTTATCTCCTGAATACAGTGAGTAAATGAGAATTTCAGCTTTCATAAAATAAAGATCACGATTGCAGAGAAAAAACATTAAAATTTGCTTCTGCATAATTCAGTGTCTAAAAAGGCAGAAAAATACAACTCTACGAGGTATATTATTTTAACCCATGCTACTTTAAACTAATAACGTGCTTTCTTAGTCCTGACTTGTGATCTCTGAATGTTGTTGACAGAAATAGTGAATTAACATCTCCTGACTCTAGCTGATATGCTTCAGAGTAATTTTGAATTTATTGTGAAAAGCTATCTTATTTTTACTGGTAACTGAGTAGATCATTTTACTCTCATTTCTTTGCAGCTAGAACTCCTTGCAAGCATCTACTGAGTATTAAATATTTTCATTCTGTTTTGATAGCCACTTTTTTATTTTTATTTTTTTTACATCAAAAATAACTTGGATTCCTGCATCTGCTTAGCTCATCTGGATTTCCCTTGACAGATGGTTCATTGCAAAGTGTGTGTTTTCCTTTTTAGGCTGATGTTTATGAAAATACATAGTCTATCCTAGTTTCTATAATACCCAGGGAAATTTGTAAAACTTAAAAGTAAATTTTGTTACTTCACATTCTTTTGTGGTTAAAAGACACTGGGGTGGCCTGCCTTGTACCCTTCAATGGCAGCACTGGAAATCCAAGAGCATCTATTGTCAAGTATGCAGCTAATTTTCAAACTGAAAATGTTACAATTTAGGTATCAGAAGAGATGGGAGAATTCTCTGGCTGTTTATAGACTGTTTCTGAAGGCTGATCTGACCCAAGTACCCTTCCACCCAAAGGAGAAATTACCACCTTCAAGTTACCAGCATGGCTGGCTTGTGGAGTCAAACCAACAGCGTGTCTAGATTCAGCTCAAGCTTACACAGAGTAGCCTGAGGGAGTCCATGGGCAAAAATAGAAAGGTTAGAGGTAAAACCAAAGCTGTCCGTGCACACAGACATGAAAAATCCTCAGAGGATTCACGTCTTGGATCAGCTGTGTCTGTCTGCATGCATGTATCTAGCTAACAACACTGATGTGACAGAAGATAGGAAGAACATTTCAAATGTTTTACAGCAGTGTCTGAGCGGTTTTTAGACACAAATTACAGTTGAGATGGAAGTCCAAAGCCAACATTTCCTACACTAGCCTCTGGCTGTGGTTGCACAGCATGAGGCTGCTTGCGTCTAGACTTATTAAATGGAATTTTCACATTACCTCCTGACCTCAGTAAGGTTCTTGAGGACTGGCTTCTACATGAGATCCTTTTGTTGTGAAATGAATGGTCTGTTCCAGAGTGGGCATACAAAAATAAAAGTGCTCCAGAATCAGCAGCTTGTTTGGAATATTGGCATATATTCCAAATGTTGTGTGCGGGGGATTGCCCAAAAATCTTATTTGATGGTGAAAACATGTGAATTTCTGGAAAAAGGAAAAATAAAAATCCATACTTCTTTCAAAATGAGAAGACCCCTAGCATTCATGTGCAGTGCACAGTTGTTGAGCTTCAGTAGGGAGGGGAGACTGTTTCTAAGCAGAGTTCTGTACTGGCTGGTGCTCAGAGCATGGTCTAAGCTTCCACAAGTGGAGATTATTGTAGAGTCAAGGTTTCCCTTCTGGTGAGTGTTCTAGCCAGGAGGATACAATCCTCTTCAACAGACATGTTTTCTCAGAAAACAGGAGTGAATTTTCATCCCCAAATACTGGCTGTAGTCTACAGTGCCTATTAAAAATATTCCATGTTATGCATCACAGCCTGACATGGACACTAAGACTCTTAGGTCCAATTTTTCTTTTGGAAGATCTTTGTTGCATCAAATTGCAGTATTGTACCATGTTTCCAAATACACCAAATCAGATTCCTAACTCTCCAAATATTGTGTGTCGCATGTAAAATATCAGTGCTGTGAAAGTTACAAACTTTTTAACCCAGTCACTTTTCAGGTAGTGCCTGGCTGAATGACACAACCTATTTTCCCACATGACTATTTTCATTGTTAACTTCACTGAAGACTGGATAAAATTCTTTTCAGTTTGCTGAAATGATTGACTAGCCTTCCAGTCTTGAGAGTTGATCCTATTAGATCCTTCCATTTCAAATTTTGTCTTTGAATAAACCACTTTCCATCCAAGAAGGACTAAGTGGAGTCAGGTATATGCCAGTGTTCTTGGCCACACAAATTTTATTGAAGTAGAGCCAAGCCTAAAGCAGCAGTGATACTAATCCTACAGAAACTGGGTAAGAGACAAGTTAAATGACTTCATAATGTGGGGCTCCATTTTCCCTCTACCCTTTTAATCTGGAATGAAACTCGAAATTTTTAAAAATAAAATTAATATCTATTCCTTCATAATATATTTATTTTGATTCTTTGCAAACTTACAAACTTGAATTTGTTCATGCGCAAGATCAAAGTTTGTGATTGACTTTTCACTTACCTAGCTTATTTCCTATATAATCTTGATATATGACTTAAAGTTTGCTATAAAAATGATTATGCTAAAATTAAGCTGCAACAGATAATAATTTCATATACATAGATTATAAACATTTAAGTTATAATGTTAAAGGTTGGTCAATATATTAAATTTCTGTGTAACCACATATGAGCACAATGACATCTTTGTGCTCCAAAACATCATGGATCTAGAAGGATGGCTTGGTTGGCTTATTTGGCTGTCATGCCTGCTAGTACAGCAGTGAAGGACCTGTCTTGGAGAGGGATAGATGGCAGAGGACACATTATTCTAGAAAGAGGTAAATACTTTCTGTAAGTACCCAAGACAGCACTAACTCAGTCATTTTGTTTCTAAGGAGATTAATGCAGCCCTTGGCTAAAGGGATTACTGAGTAGGAGCAGAAAGATGTCATTGTGTTCATATATGGTTATAGTGAGACTGTTATTCATGCACAGCCTTTGGTTCTAGTGACAACTGTATTCAAAAGAAAAGGAAAAGTCATAGAGCTCATCAAGCATAACAGTGATGCAGAGGATGAAAAAACTGTCTGGAAATGAGAAATGTAAGGAGTTTTGAGAAAATCTGCTATAGAACAGCAGCTGTTCTCAGTCAGCTAGCTGCCATTTAGACATACAGGTGGCAGTTCATCTAAACAGGATGATGGACCTAAGTGGTTTGTATAGCCCACATGGACCCAAAAATCCCAGCAGCTGAGCTCAGGGCTTTGTTTCTGCCTGACTAGCTCTGACTAGGAGCTGAGTGAGGGAGTTTCAAGTTCATAATTTCTATGAAACAGGAACAGTGTATCTTTCTATCAAATACACAGCATCAAATAACTTCTGAACTCATGGCCATTTTCAAAACATTTTCAGACAGTGAGAATATGAAAAACAGTGATATTATGCCTGTGTCCTAAGAAATGGTGTTAAGGTAAAGAAGAGTCATCTAAGAGCCCAGCTGAGGAAAACACAAGAAGTCAGCTATTATATTCTGCTTGACAACAGCTATTGATCAGTTAATAGTTAATTAATGCAGTTAATAACCTGCGTCCTTCTGTTGAAATACAGATGTGATAGGAAAAATAGAAACATGAACTACATGGCAAACATCCACAGGAAACATTGTTACATTGTATTGTTTGCTATATTATTTCATACTTTAGCATCACTTTCAGTCTCTTGGTGTTAAGAACCATAAATCTTTTTAAATGAGGTGTTAATAGTTTGAAAAGATCATTTTCTTTAACGTGTCAATTATAAAACTGACAAAATCCCAGGGAGAAATCATAGAATGGTTTCAGTTGGAAGGGACCCTAAGGGTCATTTGGTTTCAGCCCTTCTGATGTGAGCAGGGATACCTTCCTCTACACTAGTTTGCTCAAAGCCCCATTCAACTTGACTTTGATAGAGGAGTAATTCAGGAATTGTAGGATTGTCTGCAAGGTCTTTTCAGTTCAGTTTTGTTTCTGAACAGTGACAGTAACACAAGAGAATAAATATTCTTGTTTATTTTCAATCTATTTAAACTGAAGAGAACTATTAAGCATAACTCCTGAATACAAGAAATTAGTCTCGTTACCCTCATGAAGAATTCTGATTGTACAGTTTGAACACGCATACTTTCAGGAACTGGAAGCTGTTAGTTCTTTGCAAGTCACTAGCTTAAGTAATTTGATAGATCCTATGATACATTTTCTTTTTCGCTTGAAGCATATTTAAATATGATTCCAGAAAAGACCAAGATCATTCATCACCAGCAGGAACATTCCTCCATGTATGCATTTTCACTTAATGCTGACATGTAGATTTGCCAGGTTCTTGGGTGACTGCAGTCATCACTGCACAGGTGAGGTGTTAACATATGTCCAAATAGAATGTAAGATATGCTTTGACTGTGAAAATAGTATAATTTTTTATGTGTATTCATAGACACAGATTATAAAATAGCTAAGCTGGCTCGACTCTGAAGTTTCCAATCAGCCCTTGCTATTTCTCAATAATCTCATTATTCTATAAATCACAGTTTGTCTGATTGCCCGTACCTGAATATATCTGCACTCCATGGTTGGTATATCAAACAATATAAGTATATACTCTTAAAATTCATATAATTACCAACCTCAAAAACCTCAGTCACTTCAGTAATTTCTGGAATATAAATGGTTCTGTCAAATACGGCCTTTTTACAGAAAATTTCCATGTGAACATTTTTAAAGCCCTGGAATTAATGCTTTTTTAAGTTTATTGATCTATAACACATCACCTAGTGATCTAATAAACTGGTCACTTACAAACTGTAATGTCAATTGAATAGATGAACTCCTGTGTTTGTGTTACAAAATTGTTTTGTGTCCAGACCTAATTGTGAAATAGATATTCAGCATAAATCTGACTGTGGGGGGAATTTATTTACAACCTTGCTTTACAGATTATTAAAAAATAACTTTTTTTCTCTGAGTATCTTTTATGTGTAATGGCATTTATACTGCTTCTAAAATGGATATATCAGATGACAGAACTTTTTTTTTTTCCAAACAGGCAAATGGTTTAACTACGGAATTATCTTCCTTGTTTTAATCTTGGATCTGAATATGTGGAAGAACCAAATATTTTACAAACCTCATGAATATGGTCAATATATCGGTCCTGGACAGAAGATCTACACAGTGAAGGACTCAGAGAGCTTGAGAGACCTTAACAGAACTAAGTTATCTTGGGAGTGGAGATCCAACAACACTAACCCATTGACGAACCGGACCTATGCCGAAGGGGACATGTTCTTGCACAGCAGGTTCACAGGCTCTAGCCTTGATGTCAAATGCCTGGCTTTTATTCCAAGTTTGCTGGCTTTTGCTTTGTTTGGTTTCTTCATCTGGTTCTTTGGGCGATTTCAGAAAACTGACCAAGGCATGGAGAATTTAGACAAATCGTACACAAGAATGAAACGAAAGTCACCATCAGATATGGGAATGACACGAGAAAATACACAGGTGTTAGAAGAACCATTGAATTTTCAAGAACCACACCTGGTATCCATAAAATCAGACTTAAGCGAAATCGTTTTTAATTCTTCTCTTCTAACTTCTGAAAACTTGAACGCACAACTGAATGAACAAGACAGCCCTTTACAGCCAGCACCAGAGTCCTCTGTCCCTAAGAATAATCCTGTGACATAGAGGAAAATACCCAGGAAAATCAGTTTAAATAAGCAGTTACTCTAAGATTTCAGTTTTATCTTTTGTAAGTTAAAATTTACATAGTGTTTAGAATAAGAAACTCAACCTATACCAAGAGGTGCTCAGCATGCTTTTTCTAGGAATTTCGGTTTTTATTTGTATTATAGTATGTGCCTATTGTATATCTAACATTCCTTTATAGATTGCTTCCCAAAATTGCACAAGCTATTTAATAATACATTACCTTAACTGTATAATAGTGTATTAGATGATTACTTGCAGGTATAAAATTCTACCGTGGTGGTGCCTTGAGACATTAAACTGTTTTTTAACTCAACACCAGGTGTATAGCACAGTTCTTCTCATCTGTTTTGCAAAGCTTTTTGTATATGGTTGTTTCAAGTGTCATTTGATGTCTTGACAGAGAAGATGAATATAGTTATTCATAAAGAAGGTTTTATGTTAGGATACCACAACTGGACTTTGTTATTTACTTATCTGTGAAGTCAGAGATTTTGATGACCAGACTGCAGAGAAGCATGTTGATTACCTTTTAATTTTTCTGGCTAGCTGCCAAACACAAATACAGATTTATTATGCAGTAAACAGCAGAGACATAATACAGCATGGGTCACTAGTTGTGAAAATATGAGTTTCTCCATCAGTAATAGCAATTATGTGATAATGCCTAATTATGTTTTTCTTAATTAAAGATAAACTGCTCCTTGATTTAAAGTTTTGCCCTTCACCTTTTAGAAACAGAGGTGAAAATACATGGTTGAAGCAACTCTTTCCATCATCACACCAACCCCATGCAACATCAAAGAGCCAATGGAGTGATTACAGTAAAGGACACAAAGCCCATTAAATCCAGTATTTTTGCAATTCAGTGCAGATATGGTCTGGGTATATGTGAAACATACATAGGAACATACTGCTTGTAGTCTAATTTCTCCAAATACTGAAGAAATGTTGAAGGCTTTTAGTTAAAGTAAATGAATAGTTAAATTTTATTGCACCTTTTTTTTTCCTTCATTTATTATCCATGACTATTCATAATTTGGAATCAGAAATAGAGGGAAACTGGGGTCTTTGCTTTTTTGAAGGGGACTTCGTAATGTGAATTTCTCTGCTGTATGATCAAACTATATGCACTAGAGGAATTGCATATCTAAAACATCAGAAAGACTCTGATTTGCCTCTAATTCAGTTCTATGAAATTGTTGTTACAAGTTACCAAATAATAAGTAATTTTTAAGACTGAATTATTTCCCTGTCACTTTCTGGTGTTGCTATATTTTGTCTTTGTGACTTTTTTATCTCGGTTGGTTTTGATCTATTTGCTTTTAAGTTTTCAGAATGCTGAATTTAGCATGCATAACAGAACTATGCATTTATTAACTGTCACTTGAGAGCCAATTTTAATAAACATCATTCAACAATTGTTTATTAGGAGGCAGGAACACACTCTGTCAGTTTTGCAATTTTTCAAAACATTTTACCCATGCATTGCCTTATTTCAATTGATAAATATTTCTGATACTAAAAAAGACAGCATCACAGTGATGTCAAAATCTAATATTTTGTTTGTGAAATATTTAATATTTTATGAGGAAAAAATTCATTTTATAATCATACCAGTTATTTATCAATTAAAAATTATGGCTAAACCGAGATTTATTCACTTTTGCCTACTGCAACCTAGAAACTTGTTTAATTGACTTACAATATAATCAAAGACAAGCCATTAATAAGTAATGATAAAACAGCGTGAGATCCTGCTTGTACTATATAAGAGGTGATATACTGATGTATGACATTCAAACAGCATTTGATTTCTTAAGTAGTTACAGAAATAGCTGTTTAATTTTGCAGAAATAGCTGTTTAAACATGCTTCTCTGTGTGTTTTGGACACTGTAAACCCAAGTACTGAAAATCTCTTGTTAACTCATTTCTCTATTTGTGCAGAGTAGTAGTTAAATACATGAATATGTAGGCAGAAAAATGAAATAATTACTTGAGCCTTACAGCCTGCATGATTTCTTGACTCTGAGGAAACTGTTATTTAAGCAACTGATTTCACAGCTGAAATAATTCCTTGACCTCATATTGAGTTAATGCTTTTAAGGTCATTAAAAGCCTTCATGAAAGAGAGAAAAGCATCAAGTAATCCTAGATTTTGCATGAGTATTTAAATAATGTCCAAGCACAGAGACTGCTTATATCATGAATTTGTAAGAGGTTTAAAGATTCAGTGTAACCACTCGCCATGGTAAACTCATCTAGTTAATTAATGGAGAAAGGACTTCTCAGTCATGTAGGAGTCTCATTTGTAATCACAGATGTAGATGGAAGAAGAGAGGAGTATTTTCATTCTCCTCTTCCAGTGTTAAGTTTGAGAAGTCTGAGTTAGGTGGCCTGGCTTGGCCCAGGCACCTTCTGAAACAGGCAGAGACTTGGGAGCTGAACACCCTAAAGATGATTCAGTACCTAACTCAGTCATTTATCTCTGCATTGCTGAGTACTGTGACCCAGCAAGAACAGGTTTGTGGAGTTGGTGCTGAGGACCCAGTGCCCACTGTTGGTGCATTTCAGGGGGCTCCATCAGTTCAGGTCTTGTTTGGTCCTGATAGAATGAATGAAGGATAGTGGCTGGGGTACATGCAGAGACCCTGAGTTGGAGGACCTCTCAAGGTCTGAGCTGGAGGAGAGTCAGCGAGCACAATCACAGCTTTACTCCTGAGCTTAGTTGCTAATGCAGAGTCATTCTGAGTCTTCTTCCCGAAATGGAAATATTCCTCCTCCAAGCACATTCATTGTTGTCAACTGTTCACTTTTAACATTCTGAAACACTTTGCTAACTCTAAACAGTTTGAACTGCTTTCTAGTCTAGTACTCATAACTGGGACCTCAATATGGAAATTTGACCTTTTCCTGAAAACCTAACTATTGGACAAATTTTTTAGGTTTCTATTTCTTTTCCAAAGGACGTTGAAAAACCTATAGAAGGGGAGAAACTCGAGGAAGTGTCAGTTTTTTCACAAACTACACATCTCCATTCTACCCTCTGTAATGAGCCATCTAGCAGCTACCATCCCTACAGGACTGGCTGGTGTCTGCTTTGACAAAGATTAGATTTGGTACAATACCTCTTTTTTTTTTTTTTTTTNTTTTTTACCATAGATACATTGTACAATGATGGATGATAGAAACCGCCTCATATAGTATACATATAGAAGATACATATCTAGGATAAGCACATAAGATTTATGAGCCCACAGGTGCCCATAAATTGCCTTAGCATTCTCAACAATTACCTTTACTGAGATGGAAATGACATGAAGCAAAAAGAAGGTGAGACTTTTACTGTAGAAAGTACGTTAAATATAATATTCGTGCTTGTGGAAGTATATAGATATCTTCAAAAAACACATATGTAAAATGTATATGTGTATGTACATTAGGAACCCAGGGATTAGTTGATTTTGTTGAGAAAAACTGCTGAGTTTCTCAAGGCAATTTACTACTGCCCTTTTCATGCTACATTGCTCCAACAGTTACTTATTCCAGGTTGTTTCATCTCCTCTGCCTCCACTTATTTAGCAGAGAAAATATAAGACAAAAGAAAGAGCCTTTAATTGCACTGTCTGTGTACCCAAGTTATTTCTTTGTGACTTTATGCAGAATTTTTTTTTCTGTTTAAAAGAATTCTTTCCTTTCCAGCTAGTATCATCATACTTTGGGCGACTGCACTGTATTACAGTATGTGTTAAATTCTTGTTTTTCCTGCATTGAACAGCATCCATCATGACAACCACTTGGGAACAAAGAGCAGACACCTCACAACGACTGGGAAGGTAGCAAGTCAGTTCCTTAGTAGACTGTCAAGCTCATTTTCCCACAAGTGAACAGGTTATGACTCACTAGTAAGAGATGTAACAGATTTTTAATACACTGTCCCTAATTTTAACAACCTTCTAGAAGGGGCTCAGTGGGAGAGGAATTTTTGTCTTAGACTATAAATTCGAAGTAGTTACATCCTGCAAGCAGAGTGTTTCAACTTTTTAGGGTGCATTTAAAAGCAACCAACTTAAACTTTGAGCAGATTGAAAGAACCATAAAAATTAGACAACACTGTGAGTAAGAATATGAAGGTGATTCACTTTGAGCTTCCTGGCACAGGATAGAGACAAAACATTTTGTCAGATGTTGTTACAGTTACAGTACCTCTATCAGCAGAGGTGCCACTGCCAGCACCAGACAGACAAGCTCTTCTGCCATATGCTGTCTGTCCTGCCTGTCCATTCTAACTTGCAAATGACAAAGGAGTTGTTCCTTTCCCTATGCACTCAAAACTGTCCAATGGGGAATCTGGGCTACCTGAGTTTGTTGTGGCATTTTATTGCAATGCTTAATATACAACTCCAAGAAGGACAACCAAGGGCAGGCAAAAGGGAGGGAGTCTGCTCTGTCGGTTTTATGGCCTTGAGGTGAAGAATGTGACCATTTCAGAAGGAAATCAATATAAATAGAAGTCCTGTTTCACAGGAACACAAAAGGACAAATGAAGAGACAGGAAATCAGTAGAAATCTTTTTCATCCTCTTCAGAAATTCAAACAGAAGCAGCAAGTCCCTGTTTCCAAATGCTCACAAAGGGTTCCCAGCTTCCAGATGACTTCTGAGTGAGTAGCTCTTCTGGGTAACTAGGTTTTAACACCATCGTAATTCCCTCCTAACACTTCCTCTGCGTGGGGGATGTCAGCAGGTTTTCACTGTTCAGGGGAATGGAGTAGGTTTTTTCCAAAAAGGAAGTGGGAAAGAAATTGTAA
This sequence comes from Peucedramus taeniatus, assembly GCA_013400575.1. Lineage (NCBI taxonomy): Eukaryota > Metazoa > Chordata > Aves > Passeriformes > Fringillidae > Peucedramus > Peucedramus taeniatus. The sequence goes on from WBNO01024473.1 coordinate 96,495, forward strand.
GGGAGATGTTCCATGAGGCTGGTACTCTCCACAGCAAACTCCTTCTTGGAGAAAGGAAAAGCATGAATCCAGCTGCTTCGCAAGGAGGAGGGAAGTAGCAAAATCAAATCCTTTCAGAAATAGATCTTATATCAGCAGCACGGTCACAGAGATACTTCTAATCTAATGCTTTTCCTTTAATGTGTAGCAGTTGGGGTGTGCACAAGAGCAGCTTATCTGATTCCTGCAGGCAGGTTGTAGACCTGGCTCTCATACTGTTTGTGACATCGGCAACACTTCTCTTCATATTGAATTCCTTCTTCTCTTCATTTTTCTCTCGTTTTTCCCACTAAAAGTCCATTTCATTTCATTCCTCTCTTTTTATTTTCAATAGACTTTTATTGTTAGTGACCTAAACAGCAAGTTACCCTCCAAAGGCCCATAACTGCTGTTATTGATTTGGTACCATCTATATCTCTCTCCCTCCCTTTCAATAGGGATAAAGCATCGATGGTGACTGCTCTTAGACACTGCATGCCTTGCTGACCTTTCCTTTGGGAGCTCTGGGGGCACATAAAGGCACTTGATGTGCTGGTGGCTACTAGGTCTTTTGGTCAACAAAACACATACTCAGACATGGTTAGAGTTTCAGTATTTAATTGTTCACAGAATCACTTGCTGAAAGCAGGTATAACTTGAGCTACTAACAGCTACAATTAGAATATTCCAAAACTGCACTGGCTCCAGCTACTCCAGGTGTTTGAGGACTTTTGTGAGGTTCATTCCCTGTCATCTGTGGCAGCATTGCTGAGGATGCACGTGTGGCTTAACTTTAGTGTCACCCAATGATAGCACAAGTAGAGATAATTTCCAGTAATCATTGTTTCCATGTTTCCATGGTTACCGGAGAATTTTTCTATTTTTGCTTCATGAAGCTATAAAAAAACAGAATGTCTTCCAAATCTTTGCAAGGTTAAAGTTAAATTATAAGTAGACAATCTAGCCATTTTTGCTTCATCTGTGCAACCTTCTTACTCTCTTTTCACCCTTTCCATCAATTTTGACCTGCTGATCCACCGCAAAGCTGCTCCTCAAAATAATCCCAAAGGGGACAGCAATCAAATTCTTTCCTTTCAGTCCTGGAGAGACTTCAGACATAATTCATTCAAATAAAAACAAAAAAAAATTTAAAAAATTGATTCTAATGTCTAAAGAGTTTTTTATTTATATAAAAACAGTTAAAGCAGATGCAACAGAAGTTGACAGTAACCTCCTGCTCCGTTTTAACAGCAAGTCTGCCTACAAGGGCCAGTTTAACTATTTGTTGAACCTGTCAGCTACAGGTAGGTTTAGGGTGTAGTATTTAATGAAACCTCCATAGAAATGTGTGTTGTTGCCCTTAAAAAAAATGAGTGGTTTTTTTTTTTTTTCAGTTTTCAAGCCCAGGCGATACATCCATCACTTAAGAGAGCACAGTGATAGGTCCTTGGTTAGCAACCAGTCTGTACCAACAGGTTCTTCAGAGTCCTGTAGGACCAATCAGGGATAGAAGCTCAGATCTGTGTAAGCTATATGGCTATTTTAGGTCACTGCTCCTGAACAATGTAGCCCTGTTGCTCTGAGGAGTGTCACAAAGACACAGTGTAATACTGATCTGACTAGACTTCAAAGGTATCTGTTCATTAGGATGTACTTTAGTGTCTTTCAAAGTGCACATGGAGGAATAAATACGGATAGCCCAAATGTCCCTCCTGGTGTTTTAAAGGCACCAGCTTTACATCACAGAAATACCCGCCAACTTTTTGGAGAAGTTAACTATAAAGTTTACAAGACCTTTCCTAGAGATCTCTGCCCCATCTTCTGTGGTCACTGGAAACTGTATTTTACTAAAACTACCCACTTGTTGTATTGCACTTATAATGGCACCACTGTCACATAAAAGTCTCAGACAAATATAACTACAGAGATTGGAAAGGAACTGATTGAAGAATTTGCAATGAAAAAGAAATGCAAAAGTAGAGAGGAAAATTAAAAGGCTAATACATTAAATAATTTGCTCAAATTCATACATGTCAGGTATCCTCTGCTTGACTATTTTATTAGGACTTTAATCTTTCTAGTTTGTTGCTGTCAAATATTTTCTTTGCTCCATGTGATTCACATATACATGGACATGGCATGAAATATCCCAGGAACAGAATGAGGTGTATTTCACCCTTGCATAAATTTCAGCTGGAGAAATTAGCTTTTTGAAATCAGAAGGTAGTTTTGTTAGCATCAGATCCCCATTGTCTCGTGCTATGAAACTGCCTCAGGGTAACCACCACTAGAAGTGGAAATGTCTCACTCCTTCCTCAACTGCCTTTTGGAGTTTCCTTCAGAAGAAACCAATCTGCTTTCAGATACTGTGATCTGGAAAACAGACTTCAACAGTGCTTCAAGTAACAGCAAGTAACATGCAAAGGAGTTACAAAACCACTCTTTTATCCCCTCAAATGGTGCCATCCTATTGTTCCTTTGCAAATGATATTTTGCAAAAAAGAAGTAGTTAAATTCCTTTTCATAGCATGAGCAAAGACTGCTAGTGTTTTTGTGATGGAAACTTCAAAATTTATATTGGATTGTGTTTTCCTTCAACTCTATCAAGTGTCACTGAGGAGCAATGCTGGGAGTTCAAAGGACAAGCAACAAAAAGTATTCTGCTAACATGTTCCTGTCATGTACACTGTGACTGCATTAATTTTTTTCTTGAATGATGAAACAGAGACACCTGTAAAACAACAATCTATTTGTAATGGGATTCTGCACCTAGAGTCCTGATACACAGTCTTGTCTGAGATGTGAAAGTCTGCCAGTATCAGATTAGAGACAAGATGAGGGGAAGCGTTCACCCAGTGAGAGCACACGTGAGCAGCAGAAAGCAGCAAGTACTGTGCTACATCTCTGCCTGCACACAGCAAGGCTGGAGTGTTTTGCCAATCGAGGTCAATCTGTGCAGATGGAGGGAATGGTGAAAGGCAGGTGGTGGGATAAGCACTTTTAAACACATGTATCTGCTGGCGACTTTATCATCCACACTTAAGATTTTCTTCCTCCTAGTTACTTGAGCCAAAACTTTACTTTGAATAATATTGGGGGATGTGAGACTTCTGAATTTTGTCCTGCTGACTGAATCTTTTTGGAGATTAATTCAAAGATGCCTTGAGTTTTAATAATATAAACTGGATATTCTTGTTGAGAGAAAAGCCTGGATATTTTTTCCTCACAGCTTGGGAGGAAAAGCAACAGATAACAAAGCAACATTTTCAGAGTTCTAGCTCTGAAGGAAAACAGTGCCTAAATCAATCTAAAAGGGAGGAAACTAAAATGCATCAGCCTCTTAGATAACTGTAATATAAAAAAGTCATGTTCTCTATTCTGACAGTTTGTAGAAACCTGAGGCGCTTACATCATACAGCACAAAGTTATTTCAGCATTGTTCTTGTTTTTGTAGGAGGAATGACTTTGAATTGTGAGCAGATTCGCAGTTTAATTTTAAAAGAAATCAAGATTCCCCTCCCAGAATAATCTGCAGTTGGGACTGGTGTGAATGGTCTGGTTTGCACCCCCAGCACAGTCTGGGGATTTACAGAAAAAGAACAAATTTCTCAGTCCTTGCTGCAGGTGTGGCCTGAGAAGTCGGCTTTGTGTCCAGAGCTTACACAGGTCCTGTGGTGCAGAAGGATTTTCAGAGACTGTTTGCATTCCATGTAAAGCTTTGATCACACTTTCTCTGACTTGTTTTGCATCACTTCTTTCAATTGTGCCTGCTGTCTAATCAATGATTAACTTCCCACACAGACCATTGGACTCAGGGGGATGCTGGCCTTAAACAATGTCCCTGAATTCACCCAAGATACATACAAAGGTGTGTTTGTGTTCCCTGACTCCCTTTGACTGGGGGATGTGAGCCCCATTACAGAGAAACATCTCCTCACAAACCCCCTGAAACCACACCACAGAATTGATTGCACCGTAGAAAGTTCCTGAGCAGCTGCATGGGTTGGAGGGTGCTCCCAGGAGTCACTCCAGGAGACACCACACGCTTGGTTTTCAGCAGCACTGGGAACTTCAGTCATGCTGGAAAAATTAAGTGAATTTCAGATAACTGAATGCATTTCCTAGTTCAAAAAGTGTTGCACCTTGCATATCCCAGCAAGGGAGATGATGGCTGCAGCCACGGGGAAAGTGCAAAGAGGATGCTGGTAGGAGTGACTTGAGGGGCAACCTTTCTGTGAAGGACATGAGGGATTTCCTGGGGTGTCACTGATGCTGCACAGCAGTGCTTGGGCAGTTCCAAACTGCCCACAGTGTTGGGAGCTCCCACTTGTGGTTTGCTCTGATTGGGAAATTTCTCCTGATGATGGTTACCCTGGTAGTACTGAAACTCTTCCTTTTCTGGATCTAATTAGCCAAGAGATGTTACCAGTCATATTCCATGACTTGCAGGAGTCAGTTGCTTGAGCAGTCTTTATCTCACAGACAGACCAAACTGAATTTCTTGTGCAGTTTCATGGCTTACCAGGTTAAAAAAGTAATATGTCAGCAGGCACCTGGATCCAAGCATATACCCTTCTTAGAGAGACATCAGATGTGACACAAGTAGGGCGTGTAGGAGGATCAAACACCAGACAGTAACAGGCTACCAAGACCATATCAGCAGCTGAGTGTCTAAAGCAGCAATCTGTTCAAACAGCAGTGAGGGGCACAGAATATTCGGGGTAAGAAGGGTCAGATCCACAATTTCTTCAATGTTTTAAAATGGCTTTCTTGGACTTTTTAGAGCACTTCTACAGGCAAGTAAGATGTAATCAGCGCTGGAAATGGAGGAAAAGGACTGAGTTACAGTAGTAAAAATCTGCTATAAAAGTGTATTTCATTGGCCTGTGTTGGTTGATGTGGGTGCTCAACGCTTTTGAGAACATGAATATATACGTAGGTGGCAAAATACAGATTTGAACTTTAGCTGAAAAGATTGTGAACGGAGATGTTTTACAGGTACCTGTTCTTATAATGAAAAAATTGTTTTTCCAACTCGGCTTTTCTCTCTCTTTTCTGTCAGAGTTGTGACATCTGGTAGCCTACATCATCATGCTTCAGGAAACATCAGCATGCTGCAGTACATCAAGGCTAAGACCCTAATGCATGTATAAAGGGTAAATTACCTTTGGATGAAGTAGAGCTTCCAAGTCAGAGAAGAAATGAAGTCTGACCACTGCAGTTTTTAGCTCAAAAGCAGTTTCCATATATTGGCACAGTACTCACTTCAGTACTAAACTAGTCTAGGGTAGCAACCACCTACGACCTGTGGACTAAATTTCAGGATTCCCAACAGACCCTGTGTTATTCCCCAGTCCGCTCAACAGGTTCAGGGAAAGGTAGTTTGATTCACTCTGGGTGATATTTGGGAAAACCAGCAAAATTCTCAGGAGGCTCAATAACCAACTTTTACTTGAAAACTTAAGACTATTAAGGTAGAATAAGGTACCTGGCAAATTTTAAAACAGCATCCAGACTATGTAAGACACTTCACAAATTTCAACTCAGCAAACTTAACCAACTTTAACCTTATTCAGACACAACAAGGAATTGACTGATTTTTTTAGTGTGGCTTGCAACATTTTGAGAAGTTAGGAAAAGAAAGAGAGAAGGAAAGAGAAAGAAAGGAAAAAAAGAAAGAGAAAGAAACAATAAGAGTAGAAAGATATTACCACTCATGGATCCAGTGATGAGACTTGATTGTTGAAATTTAGATGTCCCTTGGTCAAAGCAATAGTCAAAGTCTTGATCCAATAGAGGTTGGGGATAGGGGAAAGCCTGTGAAACACAAAGTTCAGTGGTTTAATATGTGTTCAGGTAGAGGTGGAAATTCCCATATACCTCCCCTGTGGGGGGAGTTTTACACAGTCTGATGCAACACTGTGGATCATGACAGGCCTCTGATGGAAGGCCCCAAGAAATGAGTCTGTGGGTGCTTCAGGGGTCTTTGATGGTTTATGACACCTTCTAAGACATGACAACTGCCTCTCACACCAGTGTTGTTAGCCAGTTAAGCCCCTCAAAAGGGATGAATTCCTTCAGGCCTATGTGTAAATGTCCTGGTACTTCCCCAGAGGGAACTTTTCATACATGAGCCAGTTGTGTAAGGGAGGATCTGCTTCTTATTGGCTTCTTCCCTTATCTAGCTCAAAACCCAGTTTTTTGCTAGACAAAATCTGATTTGTCATGGTCATCCTCTGGTGCTCACTCCCTCTGCACCTGGGCTATTACCTTACACAACAGCAAAGCATCCCTGCTTTTGCAAGTGGCCAATTTTTGAGCCATTAACCATAACATTGCAGTCTCTCACACCCTAAAAAAGAGAAGCTGAGAAAGCAGAGTACACCTTCTAGGAGGCTTCTGTTTGCTTTGAGCATCTCCTGGAATAATCCACTGTCTTACACCCCAATGGTTGTTACATCCCACTGACTTCACTCTTTTTATTAGATTTGTACATTTTCATAGTTGGTCCTTCATCTATGTGTGTGCATGCTGGGTTGTATAGTGTCTGAAGGGAAGGTGCAAAGATGATAGAATTCGGGTCTTTTCAATAGCAAGACGAGACAATAAGAACAAATTGAAACACAGGAGGTTCCCTCTGAATATCAGGAAACAGTTTTTAACAGGTTGCTCAGGAAGGTTGTAGAGGCTCTTTCCTTTGAGAAATTTAAAAGCCATCTGGATATGGTCTTGGGCAACAGGCTTAACTCAATGGTTGAGCAACTCCTTAACTCTGATTGAGCAGGGGAGTTGGACCAAAAGACCTGCAACCAACCTAAACCACTTTGTGATTCTTCAATTCAGTGAAATTATCACCCTTTTTCAGTGTTTGTCTCACACTTTTCAGGTCTCTCAGTACAGATAAAGATAATAATAATGACTCTAATAAAGACTTAATAATGACTCTAATAAAAACTCTAACAATGCCTTTACTATATTTACAAATAAAACTAAGCTCATATACCTGGTGGATACTTACTAAAATGTTGGTCAAGAACACCAAAGGCAAAGAATTTTAGATGACCAAAGAATGTTTCAGTGCTCTGCTTGTGACTGAAAGTTTCCTACCTGCTCCTAGAAAGGTTGTTATAGATTTCTGTGCAACAAATGTTCACTTCACAGATACTGCTCATGGGGAACAATTACACACACTCTCAAATACTGCTTTCTGTACAACACAACTGATCATTGCAAACCCCTGGTTTTCCATATGATGTATGTGAAAAGGAGAATGGGACAAAAACTAATCACATGGACACTGGCAAAGGAAGGCTTCCTCCACTCTGGAAGAATTCTGACCTCACATCTCCTAGTCCAGTGCAAAGATGCTGCTCAGTTAGCCAGCATCTCATTCCAGTGTTTCACCCTCTATGTGGAAATTCCTAGCTTTGGAGATGTAGACAGCCTGGTTGGTGCAAACCATACTCCTGTTGTAGTCCAGCTCAGGATTACCCTGCTCAAGCCACCCCAGGAAACCTCTTCCCTATAGCTCCAATTTCATGACATGGTCCACCCGGGTACTTGTGAGATCCAGAACCAGTTGGCTGGCTGTGCTGGAGCCAGCCAGATGCTCCTCAATCTCAGACAGCATCAGCTCAGCTACTCTCACTGTCAGGGTAAGGGAAGAGTGGAAGCTGGAGCTGCTGGGGCCCCCACTCCATGACTCTGTACTGGTGAGAACACACCCACAAATCCCCTGCACAGCCCACACTGCCCATGGATGGCACCACGCTGGCTGCACACAGTTGGCTCACATCATCTGGGCAGGCTGCTGCTGGCAGTATTGATCTCGCTCACCAATGCAGTGTGATTGCCAAGATTTTGTAATGTAAGAGGCTTTGGTGAACATAACTAAAGGCAAGGCACTGAGATGAAGCTCAGCCCACTTTGTCTCCTGAGCTCCTCTTTGTCATATCAGAGTGATTCTGGCTAGCCGGAGCTGCTGCAGCTTGATCATAATGTTAATGGGAAAGACATATTCCTTCAAAAACCCCCACCTCAAAACACTGTGGGAGTGATTTAAGATAGACCTGCACAGAATGTTTGTCATGCTTGGGCCCAGATAGATATGGGAAAGGAAGTAAAAAATGCAGCATAGGAGATTGAAAAGACATCTTCAGCCAGGGAAGCAGGGATAAAGACAGCTCCAGCAAGGGCTGCAGTGAGGATCATGTCTGTGGCTGATGCCAGGTGACATCTGTGAGCAACTAATGAGTTGTGAGTTCAGAGGGAAAGTGCAGCCTCTGCAGAACCCAATTCCAGAGGCAATGTTCTCAGTTGCAGGTTGGGGATGAGGGCACATGCTGAGAAATGCTGAAAATTAACTGATCCTGATGGCCAACAGTTTGGGAAACAAGTCAAAGAAGCACAATGAAGCTTAAGTATTTCCTCCTCCATGCTAATTAGTCACTTGTTACAAGGCTGTCAAGATTCTCTTTCACAGCCTCTGTACCTCATCCTCACTTAGAGTGTTCTCAGGTGTTTCTTCTTTTAAGAAAATAAAGAATTGAATTAACATGCTGACTGCAAACTGTCACTCAGTCTCAATTCTTGGCTGTTGTGTCTCATTCTCAGAATCTCTGCTTGCCTTGCCTTGTTGAAAGATAAACTCTTTGGGAAAAGAACTGTTCGATGCCCTGGGCTGTAGTGAGAAGAAACAGTTTCTCAACTGGGTACAGAATTAACAATGACAAAAATATCTTTTTTATTATTTATGCCTGACAGTTTTCAGGAGTCATTGTCTTGAGCACAAGTTATGTGGTTATGGGTGAAAAAAATAGCTTATAGCTACTTGCATGAGTGATGATGCATTGTCAAGTAAAAAAATTATAATTAGTGATAATATATGAATCGAATGCTAGACTCCCATGGTTTGGTGCTCAGACACTGATTTATGATTTACAAAAATAGCTTATAGCTATGATCTCCATGCTGCCATTACACCAAACCAATATTTCATCTCAATCTGTACATCTCCTGGGAATTTTAAGTGCAATCTGAGCATGCAGTCATCCAGAAAGGGAGGAAGTACTGCTTTTATATCATGGTTTATTTTCCTTTCTTAACTCTGATTTCTGCCTTGAAGTTAGACTGGCTAAAAATGTGCAAAAGTTGTTTCTTTGCACTTTGTGATGTCTTTGACAAAATGATCTTTAAATTTAATTTCCAGAAGAACAGCACAGTTTATGCTTAACAGAAGTAAGCTTCAAAAAGTACAGTAGGGAACATTATCTTCTTTTTGCCTGTGTTGATGTATGATGTCATTGATTTTGAGCTTTCAACTGGTATCAGACAAAACAGAGCCTTTCTTCTGAATCAGCTGCACTTCAGAAGTTGCAATTGGAAGGAAAATGGATCCATACCTCACTATATTTAATTCCTCAAACCTAAACCTGGATCCCATAACTTTATTTCAGTCATTTAAGAATCTTTATGCAGTCCTGCTATGTTTCATAGTTTTGTGCAGCCATCAGAGAAGACTGTGGCATTGTTTGCTCCTGGTTTCTTTCTCTGAGAGTCACAGGAACATTGCTTTGGGTTTGAGCTTCCTGTTCTCGGTTTAAAATTTTGGACCTACAAACTCAACGGGAAATGAAGGGTAACACCCATGATCTTACAGAGTTGCACTACAATAAAGCACACAATGTAGGGTTGTGTTGACAAGGCCCCAGAGTGACCAGGCTCAGCCCAGGGGGTTTGTCACTCTGGGCCTGCACGTGGGCTGGCTTCCCCAGACATCTCCAGGTCCGAGGGAACTGGATGTGGCAAAGCAGAGGAAGACCCGGACTGGGGTTCTAGTTTCATCACAGGACTCAGACTGGTAGGCATTTTAATATAAAAGCATTGCACAGGTCTGGTTTGTATTCTACTCTCCACCAGTCTGTGAAGAGTCTGAATTTGCACACAAATTCCCTTCGTGAGTTGAGCTGCTTCTATAGCTCTCCTGAGAGCGACATGTGGAAAATGGAGTACCTGCATTTGAATTTTAAATTTCTTGTATTACATGGGAATTACCCTTAGTATTACTATACTGATAGTGCTTTGGGTTCACTAAATGCCAGCACTGGCTTTCTTGAAGCCAGCTTTACAACCACCTCATATGCAGTGACATAACTGTGAGGAAACTGTTGTGGGAAAACTTTTCATACCCTCAGCCACTGTTAATAGAGATAATTTCAGGGTTTTTATTTTGACAAGAAGTGTCTCTGTGAAAAAAATAATGTGTAATAAGCACTGTGAGTAGGACCGCCAAGCAGAGTTAAATGTATAATTCTTATTTGATATTCCCGTACACTGCATAATTCGCTTGGCAATCACAAGGTCTGTTTATCTTTTAATACTCTCATTTGGATGTGATTATGATATATTGTGCATAAAAGTAAAAAACCGCAATGCTTTCACTAGAAATGTTTTAAATTTAGTCAATGCATTTCAAAATATAACTTTTTTCATCTCTCTTCTAATTTTGAAAATACTCTTTATATGAATATTAGTATTCTCCCAAGTTGTGGTATTAAAAATTACCCTTTACTTCGATGTAATGACATCCACACGGCAGAAAAACAAACCTTTTCTACTGCCAGTTGGTTCTGCACCAACTTGTTTTGCAACAGATATAAAGAGCTGTGCCACACAGCCATGCAGGGAAACTAATTTCATCAGCAGGCATGGCAGTGTACTTGCCAGGTTTTTGTAAGCCAAAATCTCCTGACAGCTTTTTTTGGAAGGATCAGCATAAGTCAGGCTGACCATAAATTCAGAACACTTCCTTTACTATGTGGCTGATCTCAACATTTAGTGAGCACATGCAATAGTAACCACTTTAAGGATTTATAGCTGTACTTGGTAAGTGAGGAGGTATAAGAAATACAGCCGAGCCAGCAAGACTTCAAAGTTCTACTGTGATAGATCTTACTGAGAGAAAGTACTGCAAAGCTGTCAATAGCTGCTTGTAAACAGTAGAGCTTGAAATAGGGAAAACATGTTTTTTCCCCTGTCAGAATGGCACAAAGGCTTGGCTGAAGCCCTTGCCTGGCCTATCCATCTGGCTGATGTGAGAAATGAGATATCGATTTTTCTGATACCATACGATCAGAAACTAAGAGGAGCCACAAGGCTAGCAAACAGCACACAGTTTATTACACTCTAAATGAGATGTTGGAAAACTTTTGCAACACATATATTTTTATTTACTAAATAAAACTTGATTCACATTATTAACCAAAGAAATGTAGACCACACACCTCTAGATTTGCTTTGGTGAGAACTGATGTAGTTAGGAATTGGCTTACATGCTGCAGCTTCCCGTGGTATAGAGGGTTTTTTTCCTGAAAGGAAATAATTCCTTTGTTAAAAATAAGCTGTAAGTATGCAATTTTTCAGAATCACTCCATTAGATTAGAAATACAGTCGCTGCTCATTTCAAGGAAATGTGTGCAGCCAAATCCATTCTGTATCCGTGAAATTATCAATCTAAGCACCCAGAATGATCTCTTATCTTGAAAATAGTGTACAAGAGGAAATCAGCATGGAAAATATGATTTTTTATATATAGCATCATATTACATTTTATTATATTATGAAATCACAGGGTAAAATCAAGAGTACCTGCAGGTACTTAAAAGAAATTAAGATCTCAATATACAAGAACATAAGGTACTTCATTCTTTCTACTCAAAGTCACTTAGCTACAAGAATCAAAATAGAGTAGTCTGAAGTTCCAGAAACAACAGTGGGAATGAGAACAACATGCTCCTGGCATCAGTAGCAAGTTTGCATTATTTTATCTCTGCTAGAGAGACATGGTAGCTCAAAACTTTCTTAATAAGCCAAAAAGTCCCAGAGGGCTGCAGTTTCCCATAGAAAAAACATATTTTCATCATAGACCATATCTTTTAATGATAGTCCAGCACTCACGTCCTAAGCATCTGCTCTGCTGATTGACATTACTTTAAATAGCCACAGCATTGGCCTGTCTGCATTTAAATGAGCAAGGGGATAAATAGGCCTTTTTGAGTTTCTGAAAGTGTTGCCAGTGAGAAGGACAAAGGCCCAGCAGGACAGCCCCAGTGAAAGGCACAGATCCCATGGGCAGCAGGCAGGGAGCTGCTCTGCTCAGAGCACTGTGGAGAACACCATGCTCTTCCCGACAAGCGGCTTTCTGGGAGCTGTTTTGGAGTAAGCCAGTTCAAAAGGGGGAGTTGAATATTCCTCAATATTTCCCATAAAAACCAACCATACATGCAGAGTGATCCTGACCCTGTAATCATATGGGAGGAGATAAAACATGAAAAACCAAGTCCAGCAATTTGCATAAACACCCCTCACAATGAAACAAGCCTCATCATCTGTACATGTATCTAATGTGAAGAAAACACGTGAGAGGTGGAGTCCAACCTTGACCAGCACTAAGCTGAGAACATGGACTGGGTGAAACTCCCTTCTTTGTGCCCTTCATTTTTGTTCAGGGTTCTGTACCCCATCCTGGGGCATATGCTGGCTAACCAGGGGCTATGGGCACTGCATGCACATTTCCTGTAGCAAGGTTCAAAAGTCCACCATCCCTTCAAACCCTGTCCCTTCCCATACAGGTCTCCTGCAGGTTCAAATTTGGTCTGAGCTCCATGAAGGTAGGTGGGGACTTCCTGTGCCCACATCACCCTGGGAATGTCCACTCAATTCATCAGTGGTTTGCAGACAGGCATTAGGGATGAGGTTCTTCTTAGCTGGACTGTACAGTTGGGTTTTCTTCTCTGTAAGTTGGCCCTTCCAAAGCCAAGGAGAACTGAGGGCTTTCCCAGGAACAGAATTGCTGCATTTTTTATCTGAAAACACTGTGTCCAAAACACTGTGTCCCTACTTTGATGAATATCCCTTCTACTCTGTTTTGCTGTTCAGGAGAGAACAACTGTTTAGCTACAACCTGTTCTGTCCTGGAGAGCTTCACAGGATCTGACACTTGCTTCCTTCTATGGAAACATGTTCATTCTTCTTTAAAAATTTATTATATCAATGAGAGATTCATAAGAATTTCTTCTCTGGTTCATTTTCAGTGGCATTCTTTGGCATTACAGAGTTTATTACAACTGACTTCTGATGAGAGCATTTGATCCAGAATCCCATATGGCTTATAGCCACAATAGCCAGATGAGATCCAACTGGAAGTCCCTCTGAACCAACAGCCATCTAGTGGGCTCTTGGATAGGGGAGGATAGGGAGTGTAGGGTTACATGACAGCAGCTGCACACACACTCTCAAAGAACAGCACAGCTTGGGAAACACCAGTACCTCCCTGGCCGGCTCATCCTGATGTCACAGGGGCTGCTGGCCCCTGCAAGGCTCGTATCTGCAGACCCAAGAGCATGATGCCCGAGTGCCAGGGGTGAGCCAGCACAGGGCACAGTGAGGTTGTGTTGTCAGTGCTTGACCCTGACCAGCACCAAGAGAGAAAAGCTGTTAATTGAGGCACCTGGCCTGGGGGCCAAGGGGAATGGCTCTGGGAGTGGGGCACGCAGATCCCTGGAGGCAGGGAGCCATGGCAGGTTCCCCACTCCGGGGCCACCAGACTCAGCACTCTCTAAGAGGAATGGTTTACTCCAACCCTTGAGAAATTCTCACAAGCATCTTCCAAGTATATACATCAGGTCAGAAATAACTGATAAGATATTTGTTTTGGTTCCCATCAAGGCTTCAGCAGGAGCTAGATGCACAGCTGTCTAGCACATCTAGTCTGACAAGTTAAACCCACCGTATTTGCTTGGGAAATATGCATGTGTTTGCATGTGTCTCAGCTGTACTTCCAAATAGAATATTAAGAAGTATACCAGGATGGTGTAGTTTCAAATGAACACTTCAAACATACTAAAGAAAGTTAGATGCTTTATGTTCCCCATGACTTGCTGTCCAGCAAAGGCATGCTAGGAGAACTTCTGTCTATTTTCCAGTCTGGTGTTGCCCATTTTGAATGAGTTAGTATGCCATTTTTTCCCCTTTTAGTTTCCAGATTCAGGCCTAGAAGTATGTTTGTTCAAACTAGGTATCATAAATAATTGAAGTACACTAAGAAGTGTACTTCACTGGCTGGTTTGTAAAGTGGAGAGAGTAAAGTGGTTGTGACCTTTTGGCTCTATCTTTGAAAAGTATATAATTGGAAGGCAAGAGGGAAGCTCAAAAGCATGCCGCTACATGGAAAATGAGCCATTTTGCTTATGAAGACATGAGATTGTTCTTCTAAATGGCTTCTCATTTATGCAACGTACAGTCTCTTTTTACAGCTCTGTTGATATTTCCAGATATTCCTCAGTGGCTTGTCTGGTTAGGTATGATTTGGTTTTAGTGGTCAGAGAACCTGAAAGCAATGCAAGACAAATGACTGAAAACATTCTGCATACAGTGCCAGGAACCTCAGCAGATAAACCTCAGGAACACAGAAAAACAAGAGCATGAAAAGGAAAGGGGAGGAGGAAAAATGCCCCAGATTAATTATTGGGGTTTTCTTTTCTGTCCCACTAATGGTCCTCAAAGAGAGGTGAGAAGTCCTTCACATAGAAGTGAAGGGAATGAGTTCCTTTGTTTTAATCGTGATGCAGAATTGGCTCCCTTATTGGTCACTCGAACTGCCTGTGAGTTCATGTCTTCTGCAGTTCATTCACTGGCTTTAAATATTTCATGTCAATGTAAATAACTTGTGATCAGAAAGGGAGGACCAGGTTCCTTACCTACCTGTCACCACCTAAACAGGGGAGGGATTCTAGAAAAAAAAACCATGATGCCACTGATTCTGCTCATCTGCACTGACCTACTGCTTTCAAATGCTTTATTATTTATGGAGAAAATTTTAGGCCTAGTGTAAAATACATTGTTCTTCTTGAAAAATCAAACCACACTATATTAAGCAGGAATTGTATAGAATTTTTTATATTGTTAGCTCTTGATGCATACTAGGAAATGCACTTTGCAACAGTCCTTGTAGTCTTCAGTGTCAATTTTTTATTAATGCTTCCCCTGTAATTCTGCATTTGTCTCTAATGTAAGTTGGGAGCAAAATGAAAGCTCTCTGATGACTAATATGACATTCTTGAAGTTTCATGGATGTTAACAAAAGACTGTGCAGTCTAGTGAATAAAAGCTACTCAGTAAGTTATAAATGACACTAAGATTATATCTTGTGTAGATTTTTTTTAAATTAAAAATTATTTATTAAAAGATTGTGACTTTTCTGTAAAACAGTATTTTTAAAAAAAAATTAGCAGTCCATTAATGAAAATGGCAAGTGCATAATCAGCTGCCATTCTGGTATTTGATTTGCTCTCAATCTGTGTGCATTAGCAGTGCTGAAGAACTCTTGACATTGGGCCCTTGGTCTGTGGTATTCAGCTTGCTGTCTCCTCAGAGGCATTCACTAAAGGACATTTCAAATGTCCCAGCTGCAGGGCTTGGTGGGGCACATTGATGGAAGGTCCTTCCTCTTGTCCACCACATGCCTTGCAGCAACTGGACATCCAGAAATGTAAGTGTCTTGGGCAAAAAAAGAGACAGTAAGGACAGCACAGCTCAGCTCTAGGCTATGGCACTTAGCTGGGAGGAGAGATGTTTTGTTTAGTTTTTTTTAAATCAGACTTAAAAGGAGCATAGGGAAAAGGAAAAGGAAAAGGTGGGAATGGGACCAGAAATGTGCAGGAGATAATGGCTGGACACTTACTTCCTGGACAAGTGAAGAAGGAAAGAGAGAAGGGTCTTACACTCCAGTCTGCTCCATCCCAGAAGGGCACTGAGACATGCAACTGCAACACACCTCAGCTGTGTACAGCTTCTGTTTAGGTGAGTAACTCCAGATCTTCCCAAGGAGCCCTTGAAATCAAACATTCCCCTGATTCATTACTGCCATTTCAGAGACTGCTCTCTGAAAATTTACAGTGCTGAAGCAAACATTTCAGAAAAAAAATCTCTATTTCTATTTATTTCTTCAGGCTAAACATTTTCTGATATATACCTTACAAATTCAGGTCATGATAAATGGAGTTCTTCAAAGACAGGCTTTGGTTTGACATATTATGTCATTGCCCCATATAAAAAAAATTGCCTGTTCTAACAACACACATTATCCAGTGAGCTTATATATCTATGTTCTTTAAATACATTGAAAAAATGTTTGCTGCTTTAATGGGGTACATCTGTATAATTATAGCATAGGCCTAGTAGGAAAGCAATATAGATTTGAGGAACTACTACTGTACTGTAGAGATAAAGGTAAAAGTGATTAGGAAGAAGAAATTATATTCAGAGTTCAAAAGAAGTTCTATCCCAGAGGAAAAGTAAATGGGCTTTCTGCTGTTTCAGGGTTTGGTTTTTTTTTTTTCTGGGTTTGAAGTTATTATTCTGACCATACAGGAAGGAAAGTACATGCAGACATACAAATAGGATCAAAAATTTGTTCCATTTGAACTTCGGCCTATGAACTAAAAAGGTGAATTAACTGAGGCTGCATAACTAAGCAGAGCTAGGAAATGTCAGCTATATTAATGAGCAAGCAGTGTGAAAGTAATCTTGCTAAGCCATTGAAGATAAACCAACAGGTTGCATCTGTAATTAGGGACACCAAGGCACACAACTGGACCAAGCAGATCCATGCTTTTCCCAGCCATGGTGTTTCAGTCACATGTCTGCAAGTCTTTCTTGTTCTTTGTGTCTGTAATTTTTTGCATTGCTGCCCCTAATTGTGCACTCCTTGAAAAGCTGCCCCGTATCAAATGGATCCTTTTCTTTAGGACACTTCGAGAGACACAGAGAGGCCCTTTCTGATATTACTACCCAAGTTTCCTCTTGGAAACCAGAATACATTAAAGATACATTTGACTTATTTGCTTTTTGCCTCAGTCAAACAAAATAGGTTGAATTTATTTCTCATTGTCATAATTTTCAGGTTTGTATATATTTATAGCCTCTTCGAACTTCATCCCGGTGGAGAAGGTGATGGAAGACCACATCTGCACTGTGCCAGATGTGATGTGTAAGTGCTCCAACCATACTAAAAAAAATGGGCTGGTAGCACTCTTTCATTTAGCATGTGAATAAATATTTCAGGGCCTGGGTCTGTGAGAAACTGAATGTCTTCCCTCAGAGGACCGCACATGATCCACAGCATTTCAAAAGACAGTGTAAATCTAACCCACTCTGGGAGAGGTGGGGAGGTACCTGGATGTTCCCACATATACCTGAACTTATATTAACTCATTGAACTTCATGTTTCATGTGACACCCACCACGAAGAAGACCAGAAGACCAGAGACAACCAACAGGACACCTACTGGATCCAGGGGTTGTGATATCTTTCTATTTAATGTCTCTCTGTCTCTTTCTCTCCACCCCCTGCTTGTTCCATATTTCTTTCTATCTCTGCCTTACATTTATTATTATGAAATAAAATCCTTATTATAGACTTCAGCATATGTTCAGTTTGCATCCTAATTCAGGGGGCACATTGATGGGAGGTCCTTCCTCTCTTATTAAAGAGGCATCTCTCTAATAAACAAAATAATCAGGCCTTAACACAGGTCCTAATATGAGGGAAAATCTACACAGACTTCTCTGGGTCTTGGATCAACTCCCTGATGTCTGTTGGTGTCTCCTTGGCAGAGCTCATTGCCTCTCAAGACTGCAAGCTACCAGTCGCCAGCATCTGTGCCAACTCTCCTTCTGCTGCCAGGTCTCCATGGCAGGATTTTCCTGTCAGAACTCGGTGCTTTTGACCCAAACCACTACAAAGGGTGTGGCTACACAGCCAGAAGCAGTGACCACCTCCTGAAGACCTTGAGCCATAGCAGTGCAGCTGTCATGTGCCTGCCCCAACCCCACTGTAAGGAGGCCTGCAGAGGAGTCAGCTGTACCTGAGCAAAGGAGGGGACAGCAGCATCCCTCATCTGCTCCTCCACCATCACCTGACTGTGTTCATCAGTTGTGCAACTTGTCTGAAGCTCAGCACTGGGAGTTTTTCAGTCAAAGACACTTTTTTACCCTGAGGAAGTTTTTTAACCACTGACCATTATCTGCACTATTCAGTCAGTGCCATCTCAGGATTTTCTGGTGTAGAGCAGTACAGTATTTAGTAAATACACTATAGCTTCACCTCTAGGTTTTCCCTGATCTTACTCTCAAAATCTGGCAAAAAAAATTTATTACCTAATTCTCTTGAAACCATTCCATATATTTATTTTTGAACACGAAAAGCATTTTGGTGACAGTGAAATCTCTGCTTCTCTATTTTCTCACAAATGTCCACGTCTTAAGTTTTGATTCACACCAGGCAGGCAATGGCTGCAGTTGACCTTGTACTGATTGATTGTTCAGAATCCAGGTTTATACTTATAAAGCAGATTAATGCAAACCTGCTGGAACACAGCTGAAAAACACAGTAAAACACAGAAACTATTTCAAATATTAGGTCAAACACAGTTTTGCCTTCATTATTGGGCCAAATTCATCTCTCTGTAGGATTTTCTTTTGCTGACCATGTGTATATATTTCAGGAATATATTTCATATATGAACTCTAAATTCTAATAGCTAAAAAAATTCAAATTCAACAGCTGAGAAGCTTTATGTGCAAAAGGACATTACCCACAAGAAGCAATTCAAATACATGAAGCATGCAAAAATCACATGAAAGCTACACAAATGACAAAAACTTGCTATATAAGAAACAAAAAGATCACTGAAATGGACCATATAAATGTCTGAATATCTATAGCTTTTCTGGGAATTGATGAAGCATTTTAAATTTCAGTAAAAGAGAATTCAAGAAATTAGACCTGTGATTGTGAGGGTGCAAACTGGCCTGCAGATTTTCTGGGCTGCAGATTTTGGAAACTACTTCTGTTAAAAAAAAACAGAAGTGGATTCTTGGTTTGCTTTAATCCTCATTCAAAAAGAAAACAAAGTTAATTAGAATTTCAGCAACCATTTAATTTGGTTCAATTTCCAGAGCAATAGAAAACACAGATGAACCTGAAATGTGAAAACTGGACTAAGGTAAGAATTTTACTCCAATATTTATCCAAATTCAATTACCTTAATTGTACAGTATATTAGGAACATATAATATGCAAAGTAGGAATCCATATATTTTGGTTTTTGTAAAGAGATGGTTAACACTGGCTAAAACCTCTAAAGCAATATGAGAGATCTCTAGCCCAAGGAGTGATAAATTCCGTGTAAGAAAGTCTGAAAAGGTGGGAGATTAAATCACCTGTTATGGAAGCCATGCAGAGAGAGGCCAACACTGAAAGTGATCTGCCAGGTACTGATACTGGAGGCCACAGAGGAGATGAGGGCGGGAACAGCACCACATAATTCCCATTATTGTGACAGGGATGTTAAAAGAAAATGCTCTTGCTGCTGAGGCTAAAGGCTGCCCAGAGCAGGCAGCCAGTGTCACTCACACTGGTCAGTGTGCAATGTGTGTTTCTGCTGAGTTTTGGAGGGGTCACACACTCCATGGGTTGCATTTCTCCTTCCTTTGAATGCAACAGCAGCTGAGCAGCCTCTCAAGCTTACCAAGAGAGGAAAGAATAATTTCTTCCTCACCTGCTGTGTTCTTCAAAGGAGCATCAGGGCTCATAAAATGTAATAATTACCCAATGGAAATTTAAAATTAAAAAAGAGACTAATTTTAAAAAGATAATTAAAGTTATATCAGTATTATCCCCTCAGCTTGTCACCAGCAGTGTCTACAAGGCCAAATTTTAACACCTTCTTCATTAACTGACTTTGACATCCATTTGTCACCAGACTGACCTGTCTGGGCTGTGGGTTGCACATGTTGGGGTGATATGGGAGCTCTTGGGACAGCACCAATCCCACCCCTGCATTTCTTTGCACTGACAAAGTACGTGACTTGCAAAATCCACAGACAGCAGCCAAAAGGGGAGGCTTTGCCTTGCAAGGTTGCAAGAGGAATCTGAGCTGGGTCATTCTGGTCACAGCTTATGGAGCACCCAACTACATATAGCTGATAAAAACAGCAGGATTTCACCTTTAGCTAGGGTGGTGCTCCCCCCACCCTGGCTGGCTGGTGCCTACAGCTGCTTTGGGCAGGATGCTCCAGCTGTGATACAGTGGAGGGCCTTCAAAGGGGGCCACACCCATCCTGCATTGGCCTTTTCATGCATTTATTTACATTTTTACCAAAGGCACTAAGAAAATAAATAGGAAAAGGCTCTGGTTCAGTCAGATTAAATATTCAAAAGCAGCATCAGCTAAGGAGATTATTGTAAAAACTAAGGTAACCATGCACAAGGCTGCATCCCTCTTTTTGTTCAGATCAGCAGTCATTAAAAGAGGACAAAACCAAGTTAACATCAGTGGGATTGGGTTTTTTTTGCTTGGTTCCCCTCTCCCCTCCATAAAATTTCTTTCCCCACCATGAAATTGCACTGGAATCTACTTTGTTTCTGTTCTTCTATATAGATGGAAGCTTTCTATCTGTAGTGATGCAATTCTAGTTATTCTGGTTTTCATATATGACTCAGTCCTAAAATAAACCCTTAAATAATTTTATTTTATAATTCCATGCAATACTGCTGAAACATAAATGACATACTGAGAGTTACATTTGAAGTCTTAAATGGTAACATGAGATTACTGAAAAAACAATAACTATGCTTCATCTCAAAATTTGAGTTTGGCTATCTTATGGATGAAAATTATGTGATCAATAGATTGTTATGGTTTGAATTAGTTAAAGTTTAAAGTTATGGAAATAACCTATTAACAGATTAGTAGGATATAGGGTTGTAAATCTCCTGCTCTAGTAAACAATGCCTTTTTGGTATATACTATATAAATTCTGACAATAAGAAAATACTGATTAGTGCCTAGATGAGTAATTGATTTCAACAGTTGATTTTTAATTTTTATCATTTTGCATTAGCACCTTATTGTCAAAAAGAAAAAGTGAAATACACTGACATGATAGTGGCCATTCACAAGGCTGATAAACAGCCACAGAGAGATGAAAAACAGTTTTTAACATCACCTTTTTCTTTTCAGGCCATCTCTGAAATGTTCCTCCTTACTCAAAAATCCAGTGGTACACTTTGTATTTTCTCCCAGGACAGAGGTTTGGCCACTATGCTAAATCAACAAGAAGCTTTTAATTTTTAATTGGAAATTAAAATAGCAACAGGAGACACAGCCAGGATTGTGACTTAGTGAATATGACTGTGGCTTGGGTAGAAGACACAACTGCAGTGGGCTTTTTACTGGTGCACTGAAGAAAAGACACAGGCCACCCACTCAGGAGATGCCAGAGCTGCTCTAGACCTCTTACTTGTACTACTCTGAAACATTTTCTTTATAGAGCTGGCAAAAGCTAGCTGGCGATTTTTAGCTTAAATTATTAACTGCTTTGGGGATAAGTTAAACTGCATTTGCCTGTGAGTAAGTTACACTATTAAAAAATAACTAGCAGAGCCCTACTTTAAAGCTACTGCTATTTTTATCTGTGAAACCAAGGGAGTTCCCTCCTGTTGAGAGGGCATGTGAGCTCAGCACTGCCATTTGCTGCACTGGGAGCCTTCTTCACTTTGGAGAATCTGTGGAGGGGGAGATCCTACTGCATACACATCCTGCATTTGAGGCCAGCTCAAACGTGGCTCATGAGATTGTGTCTCTCTGAGGTGACCCAGGATGAACCTGCTGTAGGCCAATGAAGCTAATGGCAAGATCCTATGCTGCAAATGAAGGAGAGCACTTTTACAGCCCTCCCTGCATAAAGACCCACTTTCAGGCATCCTATAAAAATGCAATGGCTAGTATGGCCCCTAGCAAATTTGTGGGTACCAGAAATTCACAGGTGCACAGTTAGATCCCTTTTCAACAGTTTTTTAATGCTGCTGCATTTTGTCAACCTGTTTCATCATAGCACTGGATTCAGCATTGTAACTGAAGACATCTTTGCCATTATATCTGTAGGTCTATTAACTTAGGGCAATTACTCTGCAGAGAGGTGACAATCCTTTATGGAAGTTATTGAATTTTGGTACTGCAAACAGAGCATCAATAACAAAAGGCCAGTAAGAGAGCACAATGTATCTGCATCATTCAGAATTGTTTTGGGGGTTTTTTATGGACTATATTGCCTAACAGATAATTTAGGCTTGGAAATTAGACATCAATTTTTAATCATATTTAAATTTACTTTTCAAGGAAAATTAAAATCACGAGGTACTAATTACTGGCTGGACTGAACAGGAGGGAGATGGGGAAGTGGGGGTGAAAAGGAATGAGAATGAGGGTCACCAATATGTCTTCCTGGAGTTTGCTGACCTTTAGAAGAACTCCCAACTGATTAGTAACCTTAAGCATTGATAAATTAGACAATATTCACTGAACCCATTCTCATTTTTTATTTAGTAGAGACTTCCAGCTTTGTTCAGTACTATGACTTCTGCTCTTTACCTATGTGCAACACTGAGTGTCTCTCCAAGGATCAGGTTCAAGTTTTAGCTATTACCTTATGTCTCAATTTTTGGCTTTTTGGCCTATTGGTATACTGCACTGTGCTTCACAAACCCACAATAGTAGAAAGATCCTCCAACACTCAGGTCATGGTAAGCAACAAAGAAAGTGGATGGTTCTTTTCAGCTATTCACCATTTCAGTTTTGATTAAAAGCTGGTACTAAACACCAGTATTTATTAGAAAAAGGATTGAGGAAATATTTTGGAGATAATTTTCCTCAGAGTTCTCATATTTGTCATAGCTCTGAAACCAAAGTCAGAGGATGCACAGAACCAGATTAAGGACAGAAACACTTGCCTCACCTGCAGCTTTTCTATTCACTGCCAAAATAGGGACGCTTATGATGTTGCTTGCAATGTTCTGTGGATATCTACTCTACCAGCTCCAGTGGTTCTCTTCACAGCTTTGTACAGACTCTGCCAGAGCTCAAGGATTCTGCCCTTGAAAAATGTTCACTCTTTTCAAAAAAAGAACTCTGGTCTTCATGCATTTTCTATGTCTATCTTGTACCTGTTCTTCAATTAAATTGAAGAGCAGTTCTCAGAGGGTACACAACTTCTGCTAAACCTTCTCTCAGAAACAGGCATGCAGCAGCTCATTAAATCCACTGGAGATGTGCCTCAGAGTCTGAGGTGAAAACATGACCTCCTGACAATTACTAGCAGGCAAGAAAACATTGCAGAGAAAGCACCTCTTTTGGGAGGGAGCTAACTCTCTTCTTTAAAAATAGTGATTGCAGCTTGCCAGGAATAGGACAAAACAGAAAAAAAACCCCTTTGAATACCTGTTATTTATGGACTAGATGAGGAAAAGGTTTTATTTGGTCTGGAAATCTTCATAACTTTATTTGTTCAATGTAAAATATCCACTTGAGTATTTTTTCCCCCAATTTTTAGTTTCTTGGACTTGTTTAGACTATTAGCATTTTGTGGCCTCGTCTCCTAATCCAAAACCATCCAGTCCTCAGTAGACACTGAGGATTCATGGGAATGCCTACTGGACACATGTGGTTGCATGAGTTTCCTTTGATCTCCTGCAGTACATGAAACTGAAGTAGCATCTGTTTGCAGGAAATAATTCTGTTTTGTAAAACCACATGCATGGACCTCCCTTGAAACTTCATATCACACAGGAGCAATATTATCGGAAGTTTTGCCTGTCCAGGTTTCATGACAATCTACTGAACTTGTAAGAGGGATGGTGAAGAGCAACAAAGCACGAGGAAAAGAATGTGAGTACTAAAGCAGTATCTAAGGAATGCTGTCATCTTGGGCATCTTCCTCCTCTCCTGTTCTGTCTCCGCTGTTTGTGATGCATTCTTTACAAATTCAGCTTTTTCAGCCTGCAATTTGTAAGCATTGCTTTATTCTTTATTTCCCTTTGAGAATAACATAGGTCTGCTCAAACAGCCTCCTTTATTTACTGTCCCAACAGAACAGTAGTGACAAAAGGGTTTGCATTTTGAAATAATCCCCATGCATTAAGATACTTCACACAAACAACAAAAACAGCTGCAGAACTTACAGAAGACAAACCAACCCTCAGCAGCTGGAGAGAGGAGGAATTTGGAGAAGATCCCCTGCAAATCTGGACAGATCCAAGTCACACACAAATGGTCTCTACTGACTCTGCGTGCCAACACCCCACTGGCACATAGGTGTCTGATCTTTAGGCATGTGAATTCACTGTTTAATCCACTGTAATGACAAATTACTTATGTGTACCTTAACAAAGGTAAGACATGATAGGCATAAGGCTGTGCTGGGCATAAGCTCCCACACTTAGAGGAGCTACATAGGCAATACTTCACTTGTGTTGTCCAGATTCCCAGGAATACTGGCAAAGAAGTAACAGCATACATGAAAATTAAGTCCTTGAAAAGGAAAGATGGCACAAACAGAAATTTAAGGTAAGAGAAATATTTATTTAAATTTGCACAATAACAAGCTTATACTGAACAAAGTCAATCAAGAAATAATAGTAAGTGCAGTAAAACAAGGAAATATTGATGACTTTTCCCATCAGAAAACATTAAGAAGCCATGCCTGTGCATCACGGGTTTTCTTTTTTTTTTTTTTTTTGGTTTTTTATCTTGTTTTGTTTTTGTTTTTACAATAACTTCTATCTTTTTTTTTTTCAGCGCACATACTGTACATATCACATCTTAGCTGCTAGGTTCATTATTCCTGAAGGCTTCATCCTTTTACTCAAACATCTGCTAAGTTCTGCAGTAAGCAATCAAACACATTTGTGCAGTTCCAAATATGATTAGGTAAATCTGCTGCATCTGGCCAAGCGTTGAACTCTCAAAGTTTCGGAAGACCCTGTAAGAGCTCCTAGTTGATTTTAGATCTTGACATCATTATGTACAGCATTACAATGTGTCACTTTACACTAACCTAAACATTCTGCACAAGGATGCCAGACAGACAAATAGCCAGAAGATTTGGGCCTAACCTCATACAAAGGTTTACATATCTGAGCTTGTCTTGAGTCCCATAAATTTCACTCTGATTCAGGTAACTGAGTTCATCATATATCTGCACTTCAGATAGACAAAACCAACCTAATTTTAGCTTTAATTTTGAACAATTTTTGGTCTAAAGGTCTATTTCTGTGAAGGAAAATTCTTTATCCAGAAACTGCTTGTGAGAGATAGTTGTTGGTGTCACAGTTCCTGAAGGCACTGTGGATCCACTGAGCAACAGACATGGCCATTCTAAAGGATGAAAAAACAGAAAGAAGAATTGAAACCATTTGCATTTTGTACAAAACAAGTAAAATTAACAAGCTCAGCTGTTTGCAAATACCCATCAGATTTGAACATACATTCTTGTAAAATACAAAACATGTACAAACTTGGATCAGATTCATGACATTGTCCTCATGTCCTTATGTTGCTCAAGGGAACAGGCTATTATGATTCCTCTAATTGCTTGGCTTGTTGTGGTCTTGTGTCCCAGAGCTACAATACTCAAACTGAAAGAAGCTGGGATCAGTGGAAGGAATGCTCCCAACATAAAGGTATCAGGCATCTGCTCAAATTCATAAAGCTGTTGAATAAGACAAGGCACTTGGGAGTTTTATTCAGATCAGGCAGTACGGATTCTGGGTTTTATTTAGCCCTGTATGCTTCAGCATCATGCATCCTGGCTGTAACACCAGAAAACATTAATTCACCAACTTTTTCCAAGTAGTCCAGACATCCTTAAGAGAATACTAAGGGCAATTAAGGGAACAGATTGCCTATGGACATCATTAAATACTAGAGAAATAATTTCTGCATCTCTACTACTTCTTAAGTCTGATTCTTACAATGCAAGTAATTGCGTATTAAAAATCAAAAAAATGAGTATTATTTATAAATTAGTCCAAATACATTCAATTGACTAAACCAACAGGATTTATTAAAACCAAGGTCTGAATAATTCAAGCATTTTCTTTCACTCCTTCTGTTACAGGAGGTTATAATCCTACTCTCCCCATTCTTTACTTGTGATTAGAATTGTTTTTGTGGCTAAGTCTGCTTTAGCTGATGCCCAGGTTTCTAAATTCTTAGAGGATTTGTGTAAACCTATTTTGCTATAGCTTGTTTAGAGAGGCTTAGACTGGAGCTTTGACCTTCCATGTGATGCTTTACAAGAGAAGAGTGGGGTGACACAGGATGGATAAGAAGGAACACTATACAAACTGGGCACACCACTGCCCTGATCTGGAGGGAATGGGCTGCTTGCCTGCAGAACTGCAATATTAAAATGCTGTCAATATGAGCAGATAATGTATTTCAAAATCAACACTGCTCTGTAAAGAGAAGTGAATAAGATTTGGGCTTGTTTAAGGACAAAGTGGTACCTCTTCTTTGTTAGGCAGCCACACCTGAGTCATTAAAATTATGGAGTTTGGCAGAGTATCTGTTTTAATCCTCACTATGTCCACACGGCAGCAATGGATTTCATAAGTCTGTGTATGTGTTTATACTGAATACCAATTAGTCAATGCTTAAGGTTCAGTCTTTGCTTAATACAAAAGGCCAGATGGGAGCAGCACTTAGGTGGCCATGATCAGAACTGATACATAACTTCTGCATTGCCACTGACTAGCAGCACAACAAGAGCACATTTCCCATCACTGAGTCTCAAAGTGCTTTAGGGAAGATCCACACACAACAATTTCTTTTACAGATGGGGAACCAGATGCATAAGAACCTTAGCAACTTGCCTGAGCAAAAAGTAACTTCTAGCATTGAAGCTGGTGTATAGCACCAGCTACAGACCCCAAAAGTACAGGTTTCTGCCTGTAAGCCTGTTTTAACATCCTCTGGGCAGCAGCTTGCTTTCTAACCATTAGCCAGTCAGTCAGATCACAGCATTTTCTTCTAACCACTGACCCATTCTGACATCAAGACAAATGCTGACACTTACTTGGTACATAGCACTGCCCTTGAAAAAGGACTATGCCTCGACAGCAGCACCTATTGCTCACAGGATTGCATCAGGCAAAGCAGAGGAAGGAAGTGATGCTTGACAGCTTCTGCTGCCTGATCACACAGAATTCTCACAGAAGGACGTGTTGAAGATAATTTTTTTTTATGAGCACCTTTCAAGCAGTTAATTGTACCATGCATTGGAGTTTGGGAAGCATCTTGCTTGGGAAGAACATAGAATAAAGTACAAAATAAACTGCAAATTTCAGTAATAATTAAAGAACTGTGCCAGAATCCTTCTCTCTCTCCTTGGCTGCTGTGGAAACATGTATTGTCACTATTCAGTATCAAGTGGCAAAGAACACAATTCACTTTATGATCTTATTTTGAATAGAAACACTTATGTTAAGCCCCTTTTCTTTTTCATCCTCAAAAAGAGATGCCAGAATTCACATATGCCCATAGCCATTCATTTTTCTCCTCAGACAATCGATTTGAATACAAAACCAGTAAATGTTCTAAAGACGTTGATTAATTTTAAAGTACAAAAGGTATGTAACCATATAACTAGTCCTTTTATTCTGAAAACAATTACTATTCTCAAAAAGCAATTCAATCAGTTCCAGTAACACTACAGAATCACACTGAACAAATTTCTTGTGCAAAGTCTAGGCTTACATAGACTTGCATGTTTCCAAGATAGCATGGAGCTTGGAGCTCCATGTTTAAACTCAAATTGAGCTAATCCTGGTGGAAAAGTGAAGCCCAGTACTGTGTCCACAGCACTCTGCAGCATGGGCTGCTGTCCTGCTTCTGATCTGCTACCACATCCAACTGTGCTTCTAGCACTTGCAAGAGTTAACTAAGCTGAACACTTTTACTGTCATCTCTGCTGCTTTAAAACAAGTGTAGACACCAACTTTTCCCTGACCAGACTCAGTGCCACATTAATATTTATGTGCCACAGAACAAGCTGGGAAGAAGCATCTCAGCCTCATCTTTATAACCTTTATTACCTTGCACTGGCAGAGGGTGCACTCTGTGCCATGCTTAATCCAAGAAGATCCAGTGAAGCGAATGACATTGGTTTCATCCAGACATGTTTTAGTGATGTCGTTGCGAATGGTGTCGGCTTGGCAGGGGTCAGTGACACAGCGTGGGCAGCACTCGTTCTCGGGGAGGACACTGAATTCACAGTCCACCTCTGGGCATGGCAAGGGCCAGCAGTCAACTTCTCCTTGCTGTTTTCACAAAGAACAAGATATTATTATTAGCTCTTATTTTGTTCCTCATCCATTCCTCTGAATCAGCATTATGTTTCCTAGCTGGCTATTTTTTCCTATCTGGTGCTGTTCAGAATTCAGCACAGAGAACACTGATATTCACTGACTGTGGGACACACAGCAGATCAGGTGTTTTTTCTGCATGCCATTCAGGAAGTATATAAGATTTAACTCAGTTCAGTACACTCTCCATCAAGCTGCAGGTGAAAATCCTCCATAAAATTATGCAATATAGGATTGCGGTTTGTCCTTGTGAGGCCCTACCTCTGCAAGGGTGAGAAATTGTAACATATGTACACTGCAAAAGTGTGCCAAAATTTTCAGTTTTGCCTAGTTCTTACAATTTGGACTGCTGGCTTGCCATAGAAAGCCCTCAAATTTATCTCTGCCATGGTTACAAATGCACTGGCTGGATTAAGGGTGTCAGGCCACCAGCAGCACAGTATAACACGGAATACCATCACATTTTCAATGAGAGGACCTCCATCCACTGACTATCCACTTCAGATATTATGAGCAGAATACCTGAAGTTCCAAACTTTATCATACCTTCTGCATGGTGGGTTTAGTACAGTCAAGGTAAGAAATGATCCGAGCAGAGACTTGTGTTGGGCCAGCATATCCTTAGGGAAAGTTACTTCATGCCTGAACACAAATCTAAAGATGTTTAATGAATCATATCAGCTGCTAGAAGCTGGAATCAGCTTCACTTCACTCTGGACAAAGGCCAAAGTTGCAGATCTGTTGGTCAAAGAAAAGACTTCATAGAAGTCAATAACGTACTTTTTTTTTTTTTTTTTTTAGCAGGTCCATCTCTGACTTCCAATTTATTCAGCTCACTTGAGCACAGATTTAATAGTCTGCACTTAAGAGGGGCAAAAAGAACAGCATTTAGCCCTAGGAAACCAGTTTATTCACAAAAAATGTATCTAAGTCTTTGAGAATGAGGAGCTCGCTATTTCCAAAGCAGAAGCTGAAAAACAATCACAGACACTTGTAATAGCTCCAAATTTGCTCCACTTGTTACAGAAAGTATTGTCAAGTTAGACTTTTTAAAAATTCTCATCTGGGTCAGTTTTCTTCTTTTTGAATTATGTGATGGTAAGACTGAAAGCAATCTTTTAATCCAGTCACTGATCTTGACACTTCAATCTATTTTTTGCAGTGATGGACAGCACAAGGAGCAGACAATACTGTCACCCCAAAAAATCCATGATCACTGAAAGAAAGCAGACTTTTGCTACAGAAGTAGCATCTTGGAAAAAAAAAGAAACATCTATTGAGATCCTAAATTGTAGATTGGTTATTTTTTCATTTTTAAAACATTTAATGAAGCACATGGTTAACTATTTCATTGAATTTTGGCAGTGGTAACACTGTTAAGCACAGTCTACAGAAATGGGCTTCTGGCTATTATTCATGATACCCTGACAAGCCAAAGCTGCTACATGGACCAGCCTTTATATTGGGAGACAACTTATGACAAAAGCTAGTTGTTTTTATCTTGGGATTTTCTCTGTCATAGAAACTTCATGAGCAGCATTATGCAGAGTACTTATTGCTTAGACTCCAAAATACATGCCTAGGAAAAAGGTGACAAGCTTTACCAGATTTTTTTCAAACTTCATTTTACTGTTTTGAAAAATGCAAGAAGTCTTTTATTTTTCTGTTACTTAAAATGTCTGAATGAATTAATAAGTTTTAGTTTACCAGCATCCTTGAAATTATCCGCTGTGATAATGAATACATATTTAGAATTTCCTCAAAGAGCTTCATCAGTCTCTGAATAAGTGCATGTGAGTGTTGCTGTGTAGGTGCCATATCTAAGTGACTTCCACTCTGCTGAAACCACCTTCATAATTAAGTAATTTATATTATGTCCATTGTGTCAAAACACATTTTTCACAGAAACTGGACAATACTGACAAAAATCCAGGAAAACCAGATTTCAATTATACTTCAGGGAAAATTAAGTGGATGCTAATGCATGAAAATGAAACTTTTCACAGATCAGAATATCTCATATAATTTTCCCTCCTGTCTCTGCTGCTGTAATCAGGAGCCTTACCAGGCAGCGGCACTGCTGGCAGTTCTGTATCCAGGAATCTCCACTGTTATAGGCAAGCTCCCCACTCTGATGTAAACATTGGCTGCTGAGCCTCGGGTCACACTCAGGACAGCAGAAGAGGTCAACGGTGGGATTTTGGCAGTCGCAGACCATTCGCCGGCACATCACATATCCATTCTGGTTTTAGGAGAGTCATACAGCAACAACAGGAATTTGCACAACTCTAGCCAAACTCCAGCAAAGTTTTATTTTTTACTATGATTCTAAGCCATTAGCAGCTCACAAGTTTTCCATTACACAGTATCTTTGCAAAAAGACAATTCAAACCAAGCCAGAAACCCCAAGAGACACTCACTAACAACCATAAAGTTCCCCTGTTGTGTTACACACATCCTTCATTCAACCAATCTCCAGGCAGCTCTCCCCTGAGGTGGTGAAACCCAAGGGCATCTTTCCCAAGGGTTAGACTTCAATGGATTGAACTAAGTTTGTAATTCTCAAATAGATGCTTGATGAATCTTTAAATCTTTTAAACTTCACAGAATATCACGGCTTCATAGATTACCAGATTGGAGGGTGTCAAGGAAGATCAATCTCTCTGTTCCATAATTATTCACATAGGAAGATGACAGGTGATCTGAAACTAAACCATGCACACTGAAGTCGAGCTGCTGAAATGCTCAGGATACTGCCAGCAGTATTTTGGCCCTTCATTTTCCATCAGCATTTACCTTGGGACCAAATTTCCCACAGCAAACATTCGAGAAAGTTAAACTGAATTATTCTGCAGACACAGAACCTACTTCTATTTATAGCCATTTGCTTGAGATACTGGCGTCAGACTCCAGCCCCAATAGGTGTCTAGACAGTTCACTTGCATGAAAATGCTGTTACTTCCACCCAGAGAACACAGGTGGCAGCTCTGCTAAGGAATGAGTACTATCACCCTTCTCCCAGTACCACATAATAAACTTCCAATGAATGTTTTGCTCATGCAGGTTGGAGAAAGAAGCAATCTCCAAAACCCTATGTAATATATCATTTTATTTCTGTAGCTCCA
This sequence comes from Peucedramus taeniatus, assembly GCA_013400575.1. Taxonomy (NCBI): domain Eukaryota; kingdom Metazoa; phylum Chordata; class Aves; order Passeriformes; family Fringillidae; genus Peucedramus; species Peucedramus taeniatus. Next base: position 127,902 of record WBNO01024473.1, read on the forward strand.
CACATGCACCTGAGAAGGCAGCAAAACCAGAAATTTCATTTGGATCCTGATGCTCTGCCCTTCATCCCTACCACCACCTTACAGAAGCAGCTACTTCCATTTGTACTGACCTGGCATGAGCAGACAGAGCATCTGTCATTCTCCAGCACCCAGATCTGACCATTGTGCTTGATTTTGCCTTCATGGATACAGTCTCCTGTGCAGTTCTTGCCATGGGGACACCGGCAGTCATACCCACCATCCAGGTTAAAGCAAACAGTGTCATTGGCACAGCTATGCCTTCCAGTTGCACATTCATCAATGTCTGCAAAAACATGCCATGGAATGCTCTTAGATCACATTCAATTAATAAAAGTTCTCTTGTGGCAGTCAATATAAATGATTCTTAGCCATTAAGACCTTCAGCTGAAAATTAATCTGCACTTCGCTGTAATGAGGAAAACTTAAAAATTAACAAAAAAAATATTTCACTAATATAGTGAAAAATTATTTATATATATTTCACTATATTATATAGTGAAAATATAGTGAAAATATAGTGAAAAGCTAATGTAGTAATGTGACTACATTAGCTTTTTTGGATCATGTTTTAACCTGATATTCTGAGTTTTGCTATGCATATTTCTAAGTGAATGCTACTGATTATGGTAGATAGAATGAAGAAACCACAAGATACATGAGAGAAAGAATAATTCTTAGCTCCCTAAAGAGCCTTAGTTTGTGGCAACCATACACAAGACATGTTATGTGAAACAAGAACAGCTTCAGTATCTTGCTCTTAAAACCTTTTGCAGACTCTGTGTACCACATTTGAGTTGACTTTATGAGAATTTAATGTGAAAGATGATGTCTGACCTGTAAGCTCATTTACGTAAGCACACCAGGCTTTAAATTTCATCATTTATTAGAATGTGAAAACTGGAATATTTTAAATATTCAAGTTGCAGTGACAGCTACAGCCCTTGTGTCTAGAATAGAAAATAAAGGAAAAAAAATCCTGTCTCCAGTGAATAAAAAAATTCAAAACAAATACATCTCAAAGAACTAAAAAGTACTTTAAAGGCCTGCTTCATCAAGGTACACACAACTATTTTGCAAAGGCAAGCTAGCAGCACACTACCTTCTACTCGAATAGTCTTTATTTAGCTTTTTCAGTTGTTCAAATGGACAAAAATGATTGTGGAAAGAAGCTTCAAAGGGGCATGAAATAAATGGATATATGCAACACAAAGTGGAAAACAGAGTAAAGACTAGAACTATGGTTTGTAAATACTGATATTGAGTTCAACTCTAAATATAATTTTTCAACAATATGGGCCAAGTTCTTGATTAAAGTTCATTAAAATTGGTATTGTTATAACTATATGTCCAGCAGAGGAGTGAGATAAAATAAGCAATATTTTGTATCTTTCACCACCAGCATAAAAACCTAATAAATAAAACACTCAGCTTTGGGTTCAGCAGTGGAAATGGAGCCTCTAATCCACCTCAAGCACATTCCATTTAAAGCAAAATAATTCAATTAACATTTCAATTCCAAGTGTGGCTATGGTAAAAAACCCAAAAAACTTAACAAGTTGCTAACATGAATATGAATTGGGATGAAAAACAGCAGGGAAATTAGAAGTCCATTGTACAAATCAGCAGCATAGTGGGTTTCCTTCAAATACTTTGTGCAGTAACAATGGCATAATCTTAAAAAGAATTGCAAAACTAATAGGGCTTATGGGAAGATTGAGGGAAATATAATTCAAGAAGAAATAAAAAGACATGGATTGCTCATCTCTAAAAGAACATCAGCAAGAAGGGATATAACACAAAAAAAAAAGAATACTCCAAAGAAGACATGTTGAGAGCTTTTTTCTCCATATTGGCTAACACACTAGACAAGGGACAGTGAATGGAATGGAAAGGCAACATATTTATGCCCAATAAAAGGAAATAGCTTTTCATACAAAGCATAAACAAACTACGACACTCACTGCTACAGAATCCTAAGAGGCAAAAAACAATTGCATAGCCAAAAATGTATAAAGCTAGCCAGAATATTCAATTTTCAGTGCTAACAGATTTTGGGAGAGAGATTACATTTCAGGCATTAGGGACCATGGTACACTTATTTACATATCAGATAATCCAGTACAAGCAAATCATCTCAGATCTCTACATTTTCTACCTCACTGCCTTCTGAGGCATCTGGAGGCAGTCACTGTTGTAGCAGAGCAGAAGATAACTGGGACCATGAACCTAATTCAGTGTGGCTGAACAGCTGAAACATCACTGGCACATCAGACAGGGAAACCCACCCCAAAAGTCAGGATACATAACCAGTGGAACAGGCAGCCCTGCAGAGGCTGTCCAGACTCTCAGCTTGTAGGTTTTTAGAAAAGGAGCTAACAGAATGGTTTGAGTGATGCCACTATGGGTACAGCAGAAAGATGAAGAGATGCTCTCTCCTTGCTATATTTTCTCTTAAATCCAGCCAGAAAGTAATATAATCAGGCAATTTAAAATTAAGGTATAGTCGTTCTTATTATATCTATGCAATAACAAGAACACAGATTCAGTTTAAAAGTAATGATTCGGATTACATTCGGATTAGACAAACAGCAAGTTTAGCTTTATTATCAGAGTAACTTTTAATAAATTACTTTCCAAAATTTGTATTCATTTGTTTAGAGCACTCTTTTGTACATCATTTTCACACAGCTGTCATAAATTTATAATGCCATTTCTCAGCAACCTATCTACTTAACAGAAGGGTGACATACTTAATGAGGTAACTGGACAAAGTTCAGCTGTCATGTAAATAAGACAGGTTTCCTTTAAACAACAAACGGTGATCCTATAAACACTGACTCTGTTTTTGGCACTCATATACAAGTCTATTGCACAATTTTCCCATGAGAAAAAGGCTTCTGAGGTTTATTTTTCAACACAGTCACAGTAAGTGAAAATAATGGAGGTTTCATCATTGACTCTGGTATTGAGCTTAACTTATCTGGCACTGAGAACTTCTGAAAATTCCCAATCTTTTTTTTTTCAGTTGTTTGATTCATGAAAATAAATGTTCTGGTTAGGGCAATTTAAATATCCCTAGTCACAGCAGTAGCTATTTACATTTTTTTATTCTAACCTAATCAGAAACAGCAGTGTGTTTATGATGCAGCAAGAGAAACACCAACTTTTCACGCATGAAACTCTCATCTGCATTATTCATCCACATCAAACTTCAGGCATTATCAGCAAAGAACTTGCACACAAATCATCCATACCAAGCAAAACTTTGTTCAGTTTTTTTTTACTTTAGACTTTTAATAGATGGTGAATCACGTTACTGAAATTGTGTTTACAGCCACAACCAGCTATGGACAAGGGACCCTGGGTGCTGCATCTGTTGTGTTTGAAAAGGGAAGATGGTAAGATTACAGATTGCATATTCCACTATATGCAGCCACAAAGCCATTTTATGACTGCTCTCATGCTGTTAACAAAACCTACATCAAACAATCCCCAGCCCCTTCCCAAAAGAAACCAAAACAAAAAAAAAACCCTCAAAGGGTCCCCCACAAACCACTCAAAAACAATTCACTTCAGGCTATTTACAACACACTGCTTAAGAACCAAGCAGCTTGAATGGTAGGACATTAGAACATTATGTCTCAAAAGACTTGGAGGTTTGTCTCAATAAAAAAAATGACAGAAATTAAATGTAACTAGTTATCTAGTGCTTAACTGAGAATCAGTTCTTATTTATCTGACCTACATGAAAAATTACAGCAGCTTTCATCTGCCTCATTTTTAAGTATTTTCCTTTTCTTACCATCATCTCTAGCTACAACTTAATGTTGCAATAACAAAGGAATATCATGGAGAAGAAGCAGTGATACATGTTACAGAAAACCAGGAGTTAATTCTATTACAAATAATTTACTGCCTACACAGGAAAAATACCAGACTAAAGCCATACAATATGGAGACAGTACTTAGAATGACTAAACTCCATTTGCAGTATTTGTGAGACTGCAGACATAGAAAATTCATAAAAGCGGGAATTTCAATTGCTCCAGGTTGTGACCCAAGGTTGTATTTAAGAGATTTATTGACTGCTTCTTGGAAGAGGTAGTCAAAGAAACACAGAGGGACAAAGCACCATTTCACTTGGCCCTGAGCAGCAAGCAGCCTCTGATTCAGAATGTCTCATCATTTTGATATTGGTTAGACTCTCTCTCTTTTTTTTCTTTTTTTTTTTTTTTTTTTAAAGAAAAGGGAACCATTTGTATCACTGAGAAATACTGGAAGAGACGGCTTGGGAGGCTGGACAGTTCCTTTGCTCTGAAGCAACTGAAGTTTCTCAGTTACCTCTGCTTTGAGGAATAGCATTAGCCCACCAAGGTGGAAGTACCAGGATACCTGAGTACCTTTTGCTTAAGGCAAAAAAGGAGTGCATTTGCTAGGGAACCCAAGCTCATCTGAGCAGAAAGTTCTATTTCTGTTCTTTTCTGTCCTGAGCAGATCTACTGACTGGTGTAACCATTCTTCAAGGAGTGAGTGAATTGTGAATAATTTATTTGTGAGTTCATGTAAGCCACCTGTGAGAGTGCTTACCAGATGTGGAAGAGGAAGAGCTGAGACTTCAGATGTCTTGAAAGAAATGTCGTTTCCCTATACAATAAATATGTTCAAATTGCTGTCTTATAAAATATACTGATCAAGTTTCTGTTTTATCAGTTCTTTTATAAAAGACAAGAAAATCTGGAATTTTTGTTTTCTTCCCACACTCCAGAAAAATGGAAATACTAATGTGTCTCCATATCTGCCTTCTGTTTGGTGATGCTTAAGTTGGCTTCCCAAATTCAATACTGAAGCCTTAATGCCTATAGCTCTATTTGGGATAAATGGAAAAAAGAAAGAAGTCACTTTATTTGCTGACCTTTAATGATCATGAATAAAAGCAAAAGGATTTTGATGGATCTTTGTGAGTGCTATTAAGGTTTCCTGCTGAAGAGTAATTATTTTTTGTTTTTTGTTTCCCTTAATTGCTGTCAAAAACAAAGATTCTGATAAACCTAAGTGTAGGACTCCATAATGACAGTGGTTTTTCAACCTAAAGAAATCTCATGTACTAGTTAAAATACTGGATGCAGTGTGAGATAAATTGAGACATCCTGACAGCCAGCAATTCCTCTGCCTTCCAGATCCAGAGACATAGATGCTGGAGTGACCATTTTGGACTTTGCTCAGTCAGTAAGGCTGGGGAGCATACTGAGGCTTGTAATATGCCTCCATCCCTCATTATCCTGGATTGTTGAAAACAGACTTCAAGTCAAGCCTCAGCCTCTGTGCTGTCAGGCTGGCTACTCTGTCACACAGAGAAGTAAGTGATTCTAATTCTGGAAGCAGGATGCCAGAAAAAAACCCATAAGATACTTCAGAACAGAAAACCCAAATGGGCATTCACATATGGATAAACCTTTACAACCAAAAAAAGGTTCTTTTATGAATTGGGCATGCTGGATTGATCTATCCAAACCTTTCATTTGCATCTGTCTCATTTAAAGAATGTAGTACCTGCTGAGAGTGAAGGTACATTGATCTCATATTCTATACTAACAACAGCTGGGACCTGACAGATACTCTTGGTAAGTCCTAAGGGGCTGCCTTAATTAGGCGAGCTTTCTTTGGATGTGGATGTGTGCCAAATGTCCAACAGCTGCTGAGGCATAACCTGCACTATTCTGGTACAAACCAATATAGCTTCCCTCTTCAACTGATTATGGAAGCTTTTAGACATTGCAAAGGACAAATTCAAAGGAATCAGGATGTTACACAGAACTGCAGGGCAAACATTAATGGGGCCTGAACTTTCTTATTTTAGGATTTTGCCCTCAGTTGTTTTAGTTTTTTTTACTGCAATGAAGCCTGAGGATGCAATATCTCCTCCCTTAGCCCAGCTCTCTTTGTGAAGTGGTACATAAGAGACAACCTTCAGTACCAGTAAGACTGTTTAAAGAAACTATAAAGAAAAGCTGTCAGGGGCAAAGAGGAAGATACCAGTTAATATACCATACTGAATGCTTTTCGTCTTTAGTTAAAATTTAAGACTTCCCAAAGCCATACAGTTTCAAGGACTACATGGCTGATATTTCACTTTTCTGGAAATGTAACAAGGCATAGCATAATTCTATTTCCAAGGGAAAACCAGCAAGAGCTTCTAAGAGGTTGAAGCCCTACAGCTGCATTTCCCATAATTTCTCTCAGTAATTTTTATAGACACCATAGGTCTACCTAGGGGTATAACGTGAATCAAAACCATTTGCAAAGGGATCTCTAGGTCTTCCATTGCCTGTAGGTACAATAAAATGGGATTACGAACTTTTGCGTTCAAGTACATTAGTCAAAATATTCAATATTCTCAGTTGTGCCAAAGAAGCAGCAGTAGCCAAGGTCAATAGATGTGTAAAATAGGCAATTCAGTAACTAGTATTTCGTTATCAAGCACTGACAAAGTCTAGTGCTACCAAGGAGCCCAGCTCTAGGTAGGAATATTTAGTATGATGTCTTAAAAGGGATAGATGTAGCATTGGAATTCTGTTAAAATAAGGCTTTTAAGGAAATGCTCCTGTGTATCTGTGATTTTTACAGAGGTGTTTCCACATGGATTTTTAAAATTGGAGGCTTTGCTGAAGGAAACAAAGAACTGATTACACTGATCACTGAAACGCTTTGTGTAGTATTACCAGCACATGTGCAGGGGACACAAACAGACCCAGATCTGAGGAAGATGATGAAGAACAATCAAGAAAGAAAATCTTCCTTGGCTTTCACAGGTTTTTTCCTCTAGAAGAAGGAACTTACTTCAAAGCAACTAAAACTTAAAAAAAAAGATGAGTCAAGTGAAGCCTAATATGCACTCTATATAAAACATTACTTTGAAGTAGTTTGCACTGTTCCTTCTACAGTTCTGCAAGCTGAAGCACTTGCACAAGACAGAAAGTTTCAGAGGATGCTGGTCCTGGATAGAGTTGAAAGTGAGAACTGGAGAACAGCGATTTGAAATCTGAGATTAGTTTATCCTGGAATCTGCTGGTCCATTAAAGTGACTGTCTAAAAGACCATCCACCAACAGCTCAATCTAATCACATCTAACCGGGGGTTACTGAAGAACTATCAAAGCAATCCTTTTTTTTTTTTTTTTTTCGTCTTTAAACCCAGTAGGGAAATCTCTTACAGTGGAAGATCTGACAGCAGAGAAGACAACTGCTTCTGCACTACTGTGTTGTGCTATGGCAAGTTCAACTTCCCATACTGCAATGGATTTTAGGTTGTCTCTTCACACCCCTTCCTGTTTTATTTTTAGCTGAGACAACATGTCACAAGCTCCAATCCAATAAAAAGTGATGTGGTAAAACTAATCAAGTGTCTAACCTTCCTCCTCATGAAGGCCAGGCTGGATGGGGTCCTGAGCAACCTGGTCTAGAGGGGGATGTGTTCCTGCCCAGGGGGGTTGGAACTACGTGATCTTAAAGGTACCTTCCAATCCAAGCCTTTCTATGATTCTGTGATCTCAAGTAGCTAAGGATCCCAATGTTTGGAGCTGCAATCAATCAAACTGAAAGTGCTCCACTGTTAGTCACTAGGGTTATCAGCAATGAAGATAGTTTTCTGGCATCTGTGATTTAATTCTAATTAGTTGTTATCCTCTGTGTACGTTTAATAAAGAGCTGCCGGCTCTTTGTAGAAAAGGTCAAAACAGTCTAATAATTGCAGCTTCTGTACACATGTAGCAATCCCAACATTTCTTTTCCCCTGGCTTTTCATTTGTTTAGAATCTGCTGCTTAATTGATACTTGTTTGCACACATCATAACACAGCCACTTTGTATCGTGTATCTCTGGAGACAGCATGTGCCAAACCACTACCTTCAACCCATGAGGTGTTACAGTGACACTGAAGATGAAACTTGATAAATATTGAGAATATTTCCATAAATGCCTGGCTGGAGTATTTACTTCCTGTGCCATGAGTGACAGAAGTGCAATGTTATAATCAGAGAGATCACAACTTATTCTTTGCACCTTCCTGTCCTAACTCCTGGCTAGCTAACACTGACATTTAGTTAGTTCTTGACAAAGAAAGCTCGACTTATGAAAGCAATGGTTGCCTTAAATTGCTGATTCCTCCTGGGAATACAGGCTTTCAGCTGTGATGAAAATGTGTTGAAATAAAGTATTGATGATGGGTATACCAGAAAGGTCATTTTCACTCCTGGAGAACTGTCTGTGTGTCTACCTCAGAGAAATTAATTCAATTGCTTCCCTTTGGGACTGATGCAGCCTACCAATGTGAGTTTAAACAGCAATAAGAAAGCTTACACTGTGAGCACTGAATATATTTAAGCACTCAGAGAAAGAAGGGAGTAAGGGTGATAATTTTGCCCTGAGAAGTCCATGGCAAAAAAAGACTGGCTTGCTCTGTTATTTGAGAGCAGCAGCATGAAATACCTTAAGAGCTGAATAACACTCCACAGTAAGAGATCTGCATCTGAAAATAACTGTTCTTATTAATTTGCTGTTCTCTCTAACATCATTCATGAACACAGAAAACCTTTCCATCTCCTTGTCACTCTCTTGTCCCCTACACCTTGAGCCAGCCCTACGTCCACCAAGCTCCCTAGTTTGTAATGTAGGTCTGCAAATTGCAGCCTCTTAGAAGCAGTTAGCCTTTACACAGGAGAAACACCACAGTATTATCCAAGGGATAGGTAAGGGTGTCAGGGATGCATAATCATTTTCTGCAAAGGGAAATATTTTTATCAAGAACTATTTCAGTGTATGAGGAAAACAAAGTGGAAGAAATGAGGTCTGGATTGAGGCCCATTTCTATACACAAAGAATCTGACATATAAACAGATTACTGTGGAGTGACAGATTACAGTGCATGCTACCAGCCCACGGGAAATCACTTATGCAAGGGACAAGCACAGAAGCAGATGTAGGGCCAGAGAAACTGCATTTTAATCACCACATCTGACTTTACAAATTATGTTAGTAAAACACAGAAATGCTCCACTAATGCTCCACGTTATAGGAATATTCATATTTATATTGTTTTGCCTTTGATGATGATGCTTCTTTAGACTGTAATTCTTCTGGGTCAAGGTTTAAATTTCACTGCAGTTTTCAAGACAATGCTTGACCAGTACAATCTGAAACACTAGACATTTTCTGGACGCTTTCAGGTGAACCATAACAGTACCTCACCTTCTTTAGATACTGACCTTCACAGGATTCTCCACTTGGTGAAAACATCCCATTGTCATGGTAGCCATCTCTGCATTCGCAGTGGTACCAGCCGGGCAGGTTAATGCAGTTAGCACGGCTGTCGCACTGAACAAAGCCATCCGAGCACTCATCAATGTCTGTTTATTAAGAATGACAAAATAGAAGAAAATTCACACAGAGAAAATTGCTGTATTCATCCAAGGAAAGAACAATACCGCTGGTGTTTCTGGGTTTTACAGAATTATTTTCATTACTGACACTTGAATTTGCAGAATTAATTGCAGTGAAGTTTTGAATTGTTTCCATAAAAGTACTTGGCTAATGATTTTGGGCCTAGCAGCAGCAGAGGTACTGTTAATCCTAATTTACTGCCTACATAGTAACAACTCATTTTGTCACAATACATGACAGGTAATCTGACATCTGTTTAAACTGTCCATAATATGAAGAAAAGAATTAGGTCCCAGTTCATATAATATGTTAATCCTTTGAGTAGTGCAGGCTGCCTGATAAAATATTTTTTTCTGGGGGTATATAAGACAATAAATATTTACTTTGGTCCTTGCTTATGCTTTTGGTGGCACCAGTTTTAGGTTAGGAGGGCTTCCCTATCTTGTGGAGTTCCTGTTGACTTATACCAGCACCTCTGAATCTCAACATAACTGACTACAGGTCTCTAATCATCAAAGAAAACAGCCGGGTTTCCAAACAAATGCTTAAATCATGAGGGTGAAACTCAACACATTTGCCTTCTCCTGGAAATTCCTTTGGGAAGTGTGTCTCTTAAACCAACAACTTCCACTGACTAAACTTTACAGTAATGATTTATCATAGGATGGATTTTTTTATACATTCACTAGATCCAAAATCTACCAAAGCATGTTCTAAAGACCCATACTCATGGACTTAGCAGAGATACAGAGAACTTTGTGATATGTTCATTTCCAGTGCCTTCAGGTACACAGTAAGCTGTACTAAAGAATAGGTCCCAGAGTATGAGTGCTGTTAACAGTTAGGGAAAACCAGGAGAATGGAGTTAAACAGCAGTAAAAGTGGCTTGTTCCCTATCAGATTCACTGCCTTATCACTGTGTTTTATACTAGATGTACCATACCTATCTGAACATCAAGCTGACTGAGAGGTGCCTACAGAACCAACACAAAGGGTTGTGCAAACTGCCTTCAGAAAAGCTCCAATCACCCTCCACCATGAGTTTGAACAGTGAATGAACTCCCAGTGTACTGGCCACTCTGGCCAAAGAAAGTTTTAAAGATTCAAACTTTAAAGAAAGGTTGAATCCTAAGAACTGAAGTAACAAATTAAGACTCAAACTCTTAAAGTACATCAGCAGTTGACCTAGTATCCTCTAGATATGAAGGAGAGGTGTGATGTGACCACTGTGATACATGTGAAATATGTCAAAATTCTGCTCACAGTCCCTGTTACCTCCCATTTTTATGTCATTTGCTATTCATAGGAGAAAGTGTAAACTGGCTAAGAAAATAAACTGTGAGCTACAATAAAGGAATCACTTTTCTGAGAATAATAATGTGTGGCTAGATAGACATACTCTTATCAAGTATTTTGTGAAACCTATTCAAACACAAACTTTGTAAAACCCTGAGACTTCCTCATCCATTGAAAACAATTTGTCCCACATTTCAAGGTAATAAAAATATTAGTGTGTGGGGAACACCTGCATAAACTACATGGTAGAGTGCAGTCACCCACATTTGGTTTTGAGTTGTGTTTTTCATATATAAGACAGGGGGTATATGGAATGCACTCTGGGTATTTTATTTACATGCTAAATAATTGTTTTAAAAATTTCTTTGGAATAATTGTACAACTGTATGATGAGTGTATTTGTTTTTAAAAGCTTTACAGATCCTTGACGAAATCTCATTAGAAATTTTTGCTATGATGCATCAATCTATTTTTTTATCAACATTATCTCTAAACAGGCACCCCTGATGTACATTATCAGTATTTATAATGATAAAAATTATCAATACTCCTGCTGCAATATTGCAGCAAGCGTATATTTTGCTGCTTTGTGCACCACAAATTAAGTCGTCTCTACTGGTTTAAAACAGAATTTTCAACTCCACTTTGAATTCCAAGATAATCATCTGAGTAGCTGTGCTGCAGGACTGAGAAATGCCAAACCTTTACAATCTTCCACTGCTCAGTGTGTTTCTTTCTAAATCAGTATAAACTCTGGCCTTTTTCTTGTGAGCAGCCAGGAGCCAGTGGGACCTCAGAGGTGTTTGAGAGATCAGAGGAAGATCAATGAAAATTATGTTACAGTAGTGAGAAAAGGTTGGCTTGCAGTCTGTGTCTTATCTACTGCTACTCGCTCAGAAAGCCACAGATAACTCATGAAAAAGGAAAAGAAAAGAAGAAAGGACTGCAATCTGGAAGTTCCCTTACCACTGGGGAATGTGCTGCCTGGCAGCCAGCTCGCCAGGCAGAACAGAAGTGACCCTGCTAAACACTTGGCATCACCTGGCCAGTGCAACACAAATTGTCGTGGTTGTCTAAAGCTACAAACCCCAGAGAACCAATAGTACATGTCCACTCAGAGGCTGAAGAAGAAGAGCTGCTGTTAAGATTTGATGCTAATCTTCATATTAGCTACTTAATAACATTGCATTAAGACATTGGATACTTCTTTGGGAAAGGGGAATGTATTTATTGGTGATGAGCCGGAGAAACGAGTGTTATTTAGGTCAAAGTAACAGATATGAATTAAAGAAAGCCTGTGCTCCTCTCTTGAGAAAAATTTATTTGTGAATCTATAAGCCTTGTAAGCACAATATCACATGCACAAGCAGAATGCATTCAGATGAATTCCTTGATTATTCAGGAAAAACAAGCCGTGAACATCACATCAGTATTGGTAAAGTGACAACAAAAGCAGCTTCTCTGTATTTATTTGCAAACTAGCTGATGAATCTGTAACACAAGAAGTATTACACTTGGGATGAAATGCTTTATCAGATGTCAATAAACAAAGAAATACATTCTTCTGGTTTGGTTATGACTGCATGCAAAGTTGGAGTGGAGTTATGTAAGAAAGCCTCCCATCATAAGCATGGAAGTATGGAAGCACACTGCAGATCTTGAGGAATGTCTTACACCCCACAGATTGTTTGCCATTGCATTGGAACCATTGCTGCACCCATGCTGAATAAGCCATTACTCCTTTCAGGATTTTCCAGCAAAGAAAAGAAATCCAAAACACTTCTCCTTACTAACTTTTTAGGCAAATGACACCTTAAGCATGTGCCAGCAGTTTTCAGAATATACATGTTCCTTACACACAGAATTTTGTTTCAATTCTCACAGCTAATGATGATTATTAATTCTAGTAGAAACATGCTCTGAAATGGGACAAAACATTATTGTTGCAACTCTGTTAAACAGGAAAGCACAGCAGAAATGTGTCTTACAAAGCAAAAGCACTGATTTCATGGAAAAATTTCTTGACATTTGGATAAAAAGATTTCTGTTTTCAAATAGGCATAGCATGGCTCAGAAAGTGATGCAAAAGTATCTACAACTGAAATTATCTTATTAGTATGGGAAAAGCAGACGAAAATAATTTTCCCCTGTTCTATGGTGAAACCTTCTTGGATGAATCATCTTGCAGCTGCTCAGTCAGAGGTATGAGCTGACAAGAGAAGAAAAACTGATTGAAGTTTTGCTTGGCCAGTGGCTGTGGTCTATCAGTGGGCTATATGGAATATTAACAGTGATAATGAAGTCCTGTTTGATGCTGTACTAGAAAAGCATGGAAAATGAAATATTACTCTATAAAAGAAAGTTAGCAAAAGGCTTTATACTTTCATTTACGACAGTCAGCCTTCTTACTTCCATATTTTGTTACCCATTTTTCAACTCAAAATTTTAATTTTTTTTTTGCTGAGGCCTCACTCCAATAAAGTAGACACACAATCAGAGGCATTTTGAAAGTAAGAGCTATAAATGCCTAGCTCCCCTTGACATGACATTTGCTCTCCCAAATACCTTCCTTATACCTCAGGATCACTCATTTCCTTAACTGTGCCAACAGTTTAAGCTATTATTCCCTTTTCTCTTAGGAACACTGAGAAAACTCTGCTCCCTGAAGAGTAAAATAAGATCATTAGCAAATTATCCACTGGTACAAAAAGAAGAAAAGGAGAACTAGCTGTCTGATTCATATTATTAGAGAATTTCTGTATAATAGGACTTTTTGAAGACTGAAAGTGGTATAAAATTGCCAATTAGAAAGATAGCAGTTCTCTTTCATCCAGCAACAGGACCAAGCTCTAATGTAGTCAAGCTGCACTCAACAAAGAACCATGGTGTGGGGGAGGGGTGTTGCTACCATTTTGTATTACTCACTTCAAGACTTAAATGTTAATCACAAAATCCTCCTCTTAGAAAAGACTGCATTCACAAACTCACAGAGACACAGAGCACAACACAGTCCATAAATATTTTCCATCATAAACTGCTTTATCCAGGTCAATACAAACCAAAGTCCTTGCTTGTCAAGAAGTCAACATCACAGATTGGAAGCTGTGTATATTTAGAACTTAGCTGTCTCCACACTGGAAGGTTTTCTGTGACAGAATAATATATGGCACCTAGCTAAGACTGCCAATTAATAGAGATTCCCAATTGCAATAATCACTCCCAGTGCTAATTGGGTTTTGTCACTGGATATGGCTACAGAGATTAATGAGCAGCCAACATCTTCCAAAATGTTCAGTCACTCTTGACTCAGCCTAAATTTGAGATCTTATTTCAACAGCAACAGCCTTTCCAGCCTAATGCTAACCTCCTGAGCCATCCACATCCCAGCCCCATTTACAGTATAAATAAAGTGCAAACAACTGAAAAAAAATTCAGCAACAGATCATTGAAGAAGTGGTCTAGGAGACTTGGAAGCTGCTTAAACAGATAAATCTTCAGTATTTGGGTTCTTTTCATGGGTACATTTGGAACAGTCAGACTCCAATATGCCTTTGCATATGTCAATACAATTTCAAGGATATTATGTATGGCTTGTATATAAAAGGTCATCTTTCAACTATTCAGATTTATGCTCAGATAACAGAATATACAGTAGGATTAAGATGATGTCTAGGTTATCTAATTTTAGTAAATACATATGGAAGGAGGAAAAGGCCTTATTCAGTAGGACTAAATGAAAGTTCACTATACTACATGAAGTATTTGCTATCAATGACTCAATTTTCTGGACTAGCCTTAAAAAGGGTTTATCTCTGCTGCAAATTCTAGAGTGCCATCTCTTGCATTTAAGAACCAAAAAGCATTTGTGTTGGTTTTCATGTGACAACAGATTTCTAACATGATGATACTTGAGAAGACCCTCCTGTTCAACCAGACCTTTGATTTCAGATCTTATGCAAAAAACAGGTCCAGGTGGAGAAATGTAAGATCCTGAAAGTAGTTCAATATACCAGAGCTATCTTACTGCTAAAACAAAACAGTAAGGATTTTGGGATTTCCATCCCACTACCTTCTCATATACCAAATGCATAAAAATATCATAAAGAGGAATGAAACCCTCAAGAATATAGTGGCTAAGAATGCTGACATAATCCAGGAAGGTATCAGTTATACCAGAAAACTTAAGTTGTTTGGAGTGACTTTTAAATCTATTTTGTAAAGTTTGATCAGCTCCTTTCTCTTTCTAACACTACACCTGACTCCAGTAAGAACTATCTTCCACAGTCCTAGAGCCTGGTTTTGTTTACAGTTTCACTCTGACTTGTCATGTTTGAGGATATGATATCATATCTTGAGTACTAGGGCATTATTTCCAGCATATGGGTTCTCACATGAAAGTTGTCATTAAACCATAAAATATTCTTGATTTTAATTACTACTTCATCCCAATGTTTTATTAATTTACAAGTTTAAATCATAAAGGGCAAGATTACAGGTGGCCCATGGGACACAGTTCCATGAGCAGAAGAACTTTCTCTACACAGCACTAGAAACACCAGTTATCTCAGATATAGCCTTCAGAGAAAACTGTAGACTGTGGCACTTCCTCTCCTCGCTCCCCTGGATAACAAATAAGGCCCATCTTGGGGAAAAAAATAAAAAGGTATTTGGAATGTCTTTAGAGTTGCTGCTTCTATCTCAACACCTCCCAGGTCTAGTAGAACTTCTCATTAAGTCATCTTAAAATTGCTTCGACAGGTGGAGTCAGTGCTGCAGATGATATGTTCTTCACAAAAAATTTCCAACTGTCATGTTGCATGAAAAAATAGCTACTATTATAACAGGTCTTTTTTTTTCATTTTAATCCCAGCAAGACCATGATTGCAGTTTATAAAGTACCCTGTCCATGGAAAACTAATTTAGTTACATTAATGAAAAGGAAGCAAAATGTGATTGAGAATGTAATACAGAATTATAGTTCATTAATTCTTCAAGTATGCAATTTTCCAGACTCCTGATCCCCCATTGATTTCTGCACACCCCCATAGGTTCTGCTAAATGCCAGCAAAAAGAAATTCAATCGTGTTGGTATTTCATGTGTGGCAGTGGCAGTGCTCCAAAATTAGATAGAAATGTTATCAAAGGGAATTTTCCACTGACTGCTTCACCATGTGGCCCTGCTAACAATTCTTTGTTGTGAAAAATTGATCAATCACAGATCACACCAATAATTGAAACTATGCCTCCCATTGCACAACCAATATCATCAAAGGATGTGTATTTGTAGCAAATACAAATTGAAATTCAGAGCACCTAATTGGCCATGATGAACTAGGTGCATTCATGAATACTGTAAAATAAAAAAAATATATTTTTCAGCTCTATTGTGTGACACTGATCATGCCAATCCTCACTAGAAAGACTAATTAAGAGGAATTGGGCCTCTATTTGTAGTTGTTGACAAAGAGGTGGTTTTGCTTTCACTGAATTCATCATTCTCAGTACAGCATCTCATGTTAACTGTAACACACGCTTCTGTTTTGCTCATTAGCCCTACCTTGAAAAAGTACTTCTTTTCTCCAAGATAGCAAAAAAAACTTGTATACCTTGACAAACCTGTTTTAGATTCCCACTAGCATGTGAAAGTCATCTTTAGTCATCTTTAGTCTCACCTGCACATGAGAAAAAGGACTAACACACTAGTGGCCCGATGCTAAAGATGGATAAGGGTAGCTGAGTTCTAAACAAAAGGGAACTAATTTGAAAAGGAAAGAGCTAGTTTTGCCAAATGTTACCTCTTTTCCAGTGGGTGTGAAGGAAGCCTTCACTTGCAGAGTGTACTGACAAAAGGTCTTGGGTTTCCTCAATTGAGGAGTCAAGTCAGTCATAACCATGAGTTAGGATGTTTACACATGAAACACTGATGCAACCAGCATATTCTCAGCCTTGTAAAAGGTTGTTTCAGATCAGCTCTGTTAAGAATTACAGTATATTTCCAAGCATTTAGTTCAGAGGCATTTTATGGAAAACAAACAAAAGAGGCCTCAAAGCATCTCAAACACAGTTTGGGGAACTAGGAATTGTTTCTGACACCCTGATTTAAGCTAGGTCTCCTGCCAGAATCCTCTACTCTTTGGTCAGGGTATTGCACATAGTATATGTGTACTAGAGTTTAAAACATTCTTACCTACATTTTCTTACCAGTGGCTTCTTACCAGGACTCTAAGTCCATACACCACTCACATGCATTGCTACTCCTAAACTGTCAAGTCATGTAGTGATTGTACAAAATTGCTGAAGCACAAAAAAAGGGAAAAAACCACACACATCATTCTTTCATGCTACAGTTGACAACCCATCAAGAAAACAATAAAATATTCTCAATATAAATATGAAAAACCTTTAGAAACAGCTTAAAACTAAATCACTGTTCCTTTGCTTGGGCTATAAACATATCACTGGCATGATATGTGCAGAGACTGCAGACGTGCTCATGTTGACAGTAAAAGGAAGAACTCCATAGGGATACAGGACAATGACTGGCAGTGTTATAGATTTTAATTCCACTAATAGTTGAATGACTCATAATTCATGAGAGCTTACAGTGAGTGATGAAGGTCATCCCCATCTCCCTTAGAAGAAAATTCTATTATAATGCTGCCCAGCTGCACTATTCACATTCTATTTATAGCCCACTGTATTTTAAGAATGTAGCTGAAACTTTAGTTTTCATGTTTAATAAAGGACTTTTTCCCCATGGCAAATAATAGCTAAGTAGTGGATGAATTTTTATTTTTTTTTTACAAATAACAAGAAAATCCTGTCTCCTTAGAGCTCTTTTGTAGTATTCTCTCTTTCCTGATTTCTTTCTCCCCCTTTTCTTTCTTAAGCTGCTACATATGTGATTGTAGTTTTGCAACAAACTAAAGAAATATATAAAGAGAAAAAGTTAAGTACGTGACTCTTCAGCAAAGAAAAGATCTTTTGTGATTTAAAATTGTTGACACTAAGGAAGGAAAGAAATTATATGCACCCAAGAAACTGTGTCAGGCAAGGAATATGGAGAAAAAGACACAGAAGGATAAAGCAGCAAGGCATCTTTAGTTATAAAACTGAAAGGATGAGGTAAGTAGGGTCCATGCCTAATTCCAGAATGTGCATTAAATTCAATATGGGCTTTTTTGGTTTAAATTATGTCAAATATTTTCTTTGTGAATCATTATAAATAAAAACATAAAGCAAAGTAAAGCATGTAAATATTCCAAGCTTCTAAAGTCACCAGTCCTTGTCTCACTGCTATTTTTCGTATCCGAGAAAAATTCAGGTGAGAACAGGGAGAGTGACCTTCCTTTCAAACTTTGCAGCCAGGCAAAAGTATCTGCATGGTGCAGATCTCATTTGTTTACTCTCAAAGACAAGTTTTAAGCCTTTTTTTTCTATATAATGAGATAGCCATTTTTTAATATATCCCCCTTGAAGGTCAAAGGGGTTTTTTTGGGTTTTATAGATTCACTGTACTTCCCACTGAGAAACAATATGCTATAAACCCCACCATGTTTTCTCTCAGCTACTGACATATTTAACAGAGGGGAAAGAGGAGAAGAAATAAGATTACCTATATCCTACCTGGACTTCTACTACTATCTTCTTATGGAAACTTTTTCACCTACTCAATTTCTCTGGGGCTTGATCCCAAATCTGTAAAATGAGGAGAAAGTGGGGTACCATTTACCCCTTGCCCTTTCTCTCCCACCTGCTTTATTTGGTAGCACAGATAGAGCACAGAAGTCACAAGGACACTCACTGATAGTAATTGTCCATATTGGGGCTGATGTTTAATGCCTTCATTAATGACAGGGATGAAGGGGTCGAGTGCTCCCTCAGCACGTTTGCAGGTACACTGAGCTGAGTGGTGCAGTCGACACACCTGAAGCACAGGATGCCATCCAGAGGGACCTGGACAGGCCTGAGCAGTGGGCCCATGGGAATCTCATGGGGTTTGACAAGGTCAAGTGCAAGGTGCTGTACTTGGATTGGGGCAAACCCTGGTATCAGCACAGGCTGGGGATGAACAGATGGAGAGCAGCCCTGTGAGAAGAACTCAGGGGTGCTGGGGGAGGAGAGGCTGGACATGACCCAGAAAGCCAAACATATCTTGGGCTGCATCAATAGAGGCACAATTAGACAGTCAAGGAAGTGATTCTGCCCCTACTCTGCCCCTCTCATCCACTCTGGAGAGACCTCACCTGCAGTGCTGCATCCAGCTATGGGGTCCCCACCACAGGGAGGACATGGACCTGCTGGGGTGAGTCCAGAGGAAATCCAACAAGATGATTAGAGGGATGTATTACTTCTCCTGTGATGAAAGGCTGTGAGAATTGGAATTGTTCAGCCAGGAAAAGAGAAGACTTCACAGTAACCTAATTGTGGCCTTCCAGTACCTGAAAGCAACTTAGAGGAAAGACTGGAGAAGACTATTTACAAAGGGCATGTAGTGACAAGACAAAGGGGAATGGCTTGAAAACTGAGAGTAGGTTGAAATCAGATGTTAGGAAGAAGTTATTTACTATGAGAGTGGTGAGGCCCTGGAAGAGATTGCCCAGAGAAGCTGTGGATGCCCATTCCTGAGGGTGTTCAAGGCCAGGTTGGACAGAGCTCTGAGCAACCTGGTATAGGGAAAAGTATCCCTGCCAATGGCAGGGGGGCTGGAACTAGATGGTGTTAAAGGTCCCTTTTAATCTAAACCATTCTATGTTTTTGTGATACTATGATTGAAGTCTTGCATTATTTGATTCAGACAGATCCCACAATGTAGACCACAAGTGTTTTTGCAGAAGTATAATAGCCCCTGTACAGTTCTGCTGCCCTCTAAGGATGTTTGATTTTTACAGATACTTGAAACACTAGTTTGATATAACACCAGCACCAGTCATTAACTTCATAGTGTTATACATTTTCAAGGAAAATATTTGGAGAAAGGGAAGAGCAGGAAGTTTTGTACAAAAACACGATGAGTTTAGGAATCTCACAAACAGCTTATCTATACCACTTATGTCAAGCTTGCAACTCATCCATTGGCTGCACATGTCTATTTTTCTGTAGCCTTAATTAACACTTGGAACATTGTTAACATCGAGCCTTCCTTCCAGGAAAGGCACATTCTCCAGGGGTTAGTTGAGCACAGTTTCTGAGACTGCCAATCACATTTTCTTTTCCTGTTTTGAACTTCCTCTTAATAGTCAATAAAAAGACTTGTCTTTATGGACATAGTTAGCTGTTAGTTTTGGAACATAGTTAGCTGAAGTTTACTGAAATTATTAATTATAACAATTGAAATTACAATTTATGATTTGCTAGATTTTTATCGGTATTGAAGAATATGCAGTATTATTTCTCTTTTCAGCAACAGTCTTTTCTGAATCTAAACTTGGACTGCAAACATCACAGACTCAGGTTTCTATGCTTATTTCTGAATAAAAACCTACAAATCTATTAATTTTCTCCATAAGGAAAAAAAGCTCATGGAGAAGGGTTTCAGCAGAAACTCTGTGCTGCAGTTTCTGGTACTCTCCGTAAAGGATCTTCCAAACTCTTTTGAGCTGGAGAATAAACTTTAACCACTTTATGCCCTTCACAGTAATGAATGGAGAATGGTCAGGCAAGACAAAGGGGACACAGGTGCTATGTTGGGTTTGCAAGGCCAGGTTTTGTAAGGCAGAGAGGCTGCAGCAGTGGCTGCTGTGAGAAGCTGTCAGAAGCTCCCCCCATGTCCAACAAAAACAGTGCCAGCCCCCTCCAAGACAGACCTGCCACTGGCCAAGCCTAAGCTGAGACAGTGTATTTAAGAAAGGGAAAAAGTTGCAGCACAGTTAGCTACTGTATAGCTTATCAACAGAACAGAAGCTGGAAAGATGATGGCTCCCAACCTCATGATTTATGTAACACCTATCAAGAGGAGTACAGGAACAAAAATACAGGAACCAAAAGCACACTCTGCTCTAGAGCAGCCAAATGATATTTTTTCAGAAACTTCCTAGGAATATCAGATATGACAGTACAAATTAGGCCTGTCTGCCTGGAACAGTCACGCTCCGTGAGTGAGGCTATTTCTCCCTATTTATCTCCAGTCAGGAACAGAAACAGATATTGTGCCCTATGCAGTACATCAGAAAACCACATTAATCAGAAGCATGTAAGCAGTGCAGAAGTCCAAATTCCTAGAATTACTGTTCTGAGAAACTACTTCTTTGAAACCGAGGCAAGGAAAAAAAAAAAAGAAAAAAAAAATATATATATAATTTCCAAGTTCTGAAAGGACTTGGTGACACCACCAAGATATTGGATTAGATAGTTCATGGGAGCACAGTTCAGTATTTGAGGCATTGCTCTTATGCACACACAATGCCTAAGTAGCTACTACATACAGTAGCTCAGAAAGTACAATTTAAGAGTTTTCACCCTGGGCAACACAAAAATTATAGTGAAATAACTGTGCAAATTACTGTGTTGATTTTAGCCTACTCCTTACAAGTTCTTGTTTTGAATTCCAAAAGTCACTCTATATTTTGAAAGCATTAAAAAAATTTGCAACCACAAGGAAAGCAGTGATGTTATTAATCAGATGACTGGTACATTTGCATGGCTTTGTAAGGAAATACCTCATACAGCCATATCCTGCTAACCTCTCCCAAGTCAACAAAAAAATTCTACCTGAGGATGCCTCTTTCACACTGCATAACAGAAGTTCAGTGATAGGACTGCAGAACATAAATTATATATTCAAAATTCATTATCAGGGTTCCGTATCAACTGACTGGAAATTTATCATAGTGATGTGATATATTAGTCTAAGTTAGAACTAGCCATTATGCTTAAAGAAGACATAGAAGTTGATATTATAGGATTCTTCCTATAAATTTGCTCATGATTCTACTACCTCTTTTCCTATGGGCAACACTAAACACACTAGTTATGTGCATTACCTCAATAAACCAAGGCTAGCTCAAACACTGCTCTAGCTTCTGAAATAAGTAGCTGACATGCAACATAGCCATCTTTGAGAAAGGCAAGACTGTAATGCAGACTACTCATTACTCAGCCCGTGCAAGCTGAGTAGTGACTTTATGTAGCAGAGATGGGAGTTATAAAGCATGTTTCAACATCCTCAGCAAAACCATTACACTATTTTTAGCAGTTGGGTCCTGTATCTTTCTGCTGAAATGGAAACCACAGAAGATATTAATTAAATGAAGGCGTAATTCAGAAGTGTTTTCATTTCAGAGATTCAGCTCCCAAGGATAAAAAGCACACTTAGATATTTACTGTTGAAGTTTAAGTTAAGCCTGTTTAAACAGGATACTGAGAACTCTGTATTTTCATCTACATCTGAGCTACGGCTGGACAGGTGAAACCTCTGAACCCAACATGCCACATACCCAAACTGCAACAGGGCAGGAAGCTAGGAGACTTTCCAAGGAAATGGAGAGCACTTGGAAGTACTCAAAGAAGAAAATGGCAGTGATTTCCCAAGGCTATGGCAACAAAGTCCAGCAACGAGCTGGACATGTAGTAAACTGGATCTCAACTATTTGTATGCACCAAAGAAAAAGTTTATAATAGCTCACAAACTTTTAAAGTTACTGTCATTGAAATGCCAGACTTCAGTGACTCCAAAGACCTGACTTCCAGAACATAATGAATTCCTATGGCACACTGGCATCTATTAAAATGTTTTATGCCGCAAATCATGCTTAAGAATTATTTGTTAGAAGAAGTTTTTTCCAGATTCTACAGAGTAGCTCAATTTCCTCTTATTTCCATGAATTGAAGTCAGCTCCTTAATGTAAATAAAACACTCCCTGACAAAAGTATCCTGTAACTTCTAAATTTCAAACTTAGGAGCCCAAAACCAGGAGCCTGAATACTTAAGACACCAAATTCCAAACAAGTCCAGTAGACTATGAAAATGAATGAAACAGAGGAGGTGTCCCTTCTTCCTATAACTCTTGCTTTGGACAGTCAATGCCTGTGCTGCCTTAATGTTTATTCCACTTCTCTTGCTCCCTTCTTTTCTTTGTTCCTTCACTAAACCCCCTAGCAATCCCTTAAGGATTTCAGATAATGAAAATATTAACCCTAATATGCTTTCTGCTCAAAGTTTGTTGTTATACTCATCTACCCCAGGACACAACTGGCTTCCCCTGCTGGACTATGCAGGGCACATGTCTTACTCCAGCTTTGTGCAGGACCTTGCATACTTATACCACGAATTTGAGCCTTTTGGTATTATTGTTATAAATCCCAATCTGCTATCAGTAATTTAAAACTGAGCAAATGGCAGATTCCTGAGTTGCTCAGAAAGTTTTGACTGTGGTACTCTCACAGCTTACAGATACTGTAGCCAAGAATTCTTAAGAATTCTGCCAGAAGTAATTTTGGTTCTTAAAGCCTTGGTTCAAGCTCTATAGGCTTCAAATACCATTTGTGTCCCAGCTTCACCTTCAAAGCCTACCTGGCCACAAGATGATGGTGGTTGTTTTAACTGAACACAAGGGATCAAGACCTCAATTGGAAGCAGTTCTCTTGTCATGCTAAAAGTATTAAAACACTTCATTTTTGCAAACTCAGCCAAGTTAACAAGCTCTCTGGTTACTTTGACAAAGTCTTCTTTTCCAATACCAATAAAATATTTTTCCTAATAAGTGGGAAATCATAATTAGAAGATTTTCACAAGCTTTCTTTGAAAGAGAAATAAAAATAGCCTGTAATAACCTGAGGTGTGTTATTATTAGGATCAGTGCATATGAAGAAACTAATTTGGATTTGCTGAGAAGAGTAATAGTTATGCATATTAATTATTTAGCCTGTACAGAAAGTAGCACAAAACTGACAAGATCTGATCTACAACAACTATTTATCAAAATCACTTGTCAGAGTCATATTTCAGCATACTGAACTACAAATGTTGAAAGAACTTGTTTTAACAACATCCCTCGAGGGGTAAGTTTTTCATACATGGAAAAGAAAAAGGAAAAAAATGCAGAGATCCAAATAATATCTTTTCTTTGACTGGCTATTTCTGATAAGAGCTCAGGTGAGAGAGGGTCATCTCACCCTCATCCATCACTCACCATTTTTTTTCCATAAATTCAGTTACACCTTTAATTAAGCCAAATGTTAGTAATAATATATGGCTGAATTAATGTAGAATCTGTAAGCTAACATTTTTCTCAATTGTTGTTTTCAAATGTATCAGCTTTGTCTGCCAGTTTATTCTCAGCAGCTTGAACATGGGTTGTTTAGTAACAGGTGGACATGATTCCTGCAATAATCAAGGAAAATTCATTAAGGAAAATTCATTAGCACAACATTCAAACAGCAGAAAATAATCCAAAAACTTGAAGCCACCTGTTAACAAAAACTACATCAAAACACTACTAGTAGCACACTCTACTTTTTTATCTCATGCATAATTAAAAGCTGTCCATAGGAAGACTCAAAGCACAAAACAAATGTGGAAACTAAAAAGAAGAAGCTGACAAGCAGCAAAAATGCAGTAATCTTGTATGCATACACTAGCAGATATGCATATCTGTAGGAGAACAGGTCCACTCTTAAAGCTGTCACCAGATTTAAGGAGAGTTGCAGTAACATCAAGCAAATCTAACAAAGTCATCCTGTTCTGAGTTCTAAAATATAATACACTTCAAATACAATTTAAGACAGCACTTAAAAATGCCAATTGAAGAATTCATAATTTTGCAATCAAAGAAGACAGTACGAAGTCAGGTATTTTGAAAAAGTTTACCAAGCACAAATACATTTAGATTTGCTTGGTAGTCTCATTTCCACACTGCAGAAAGCTGCTCTACTTGATAAACTGCTGGTGTATCTTATAAAATCTAAAAAAATTTTAATATATAAACTCCGCCTCCCTAAGCCAATGAATGTACCTTCAACATCAATAATGTCTCAATCTGTATCCTTTGGGAGGAGACACAGAAATTCTCCCACTCAATTTTTGTGACTTGATGACTTTTAGTCTAATTTTTATGGCTTAATACTGATTTTTTAAAAAGGTGGTATAGCCTGATGTATCTGCACATGATTCTTCCACCTGCTGCCTCATCCCACTGGTGCCTTCTTCAGATTGGTCTTTATGAGTAAGATTTGCCTTCAAGTGTCCCAGGTCACCAAGACCAGCAGAAAATTCTGTCTGAAGCAAGAAACATCTACCCATGGTGGAGAAGGATCAGTATCTAAATAAACTGGAAAAAAAACATAGGTCAGTCAAACCTGATTGGATGCAACCAGGAGTGCTCAGGAAGCTGGATCATGGCACACACTTGAGGCCAACCTGAATTGTCTTTGAAAGGTCAGGGTGACTGAAAAAAGCTCCTCAGAAACAGAGAAGCAGAATACAGAAGAAAGCAAAGGTCCTTCCTATCTTTGAAAAAGGAAAGGATCCAGGGAACTACAGATTAGTCAGCCTCACCTCCACCCCTGGGAAGATTATGGTATCCTCTAAACAGATTAAGGAAAAGAAAGTAATTTGGAACAGTCAACAGTGATTTCTGAAGAGGAAATCCATGCCTGACCAACCTGATAGCCTTCTAAAGTAAGATGACTAGATTTGGTGAATGGGAGAAGAGTAGTACATGTTGGTTATCTTAGTAAAGTCTTTGATAGTCCCATAACATCCTGAGACAAGCTAAAAAGTGCAGGCTAAATAAAAGGACAGTGAGATAGACAGAAAACCTGCTGAGTGTCCAGTGTCAGAGAGCTCTGATCAGCTGTGCAACATCCATTTGGAGACTAGTCACTGATCAACCTGGGTAAGCACCAGGTGCTGGGCCAGGACTGCTTCACATCTGGACAATAAGGCAGAGAACACCCTCCGGACGTATTCAGGTGATAAGAAATTTGGAGAACTTGCTACACCCCATAGTTTTAGTGACATTCAGAGGGACCTCAACAGGCTGAAGAAACTGGCCACTGGGAATATCTTCAAGTTCAGAGGGAAATGCAAATTCCTACAACTATTAAGAAACAACCTCAGGCACCAGAAGGGCAGTGGAAAAGCTACTTGATAGAAAACAATTTGGAGGTGCTGGTGGACATGAGCTTAGCATGAGGCAGCACTGTGCACTTGTAGCAAAGGTGGCCAACAGCCTCCAGAGTTGCATTAGGAAGAGCATTGCCAGCAGGTCACGGGACATGGTCATGCCTCCCTATTTCAAGCTGCTAGGATCCTCTCTGGAGTGCTGGATCTTACACTGCTTTCCCTCATACAGGAGAGACATGGAACAAATCCAGTGCAGTGCAGTGATGATCAATAGAGCAGAGAACCTGTCATACCAGGAGAGGCTAATAGAGCTGAGATGTTCAGCCTGGAAATGAAAAGGCTGAGGGGAAACTTATCAACGTGTATAAATACCTAACAGTGTTGAAGGAAGTTAGAAACTCTCAGTCATGTCCAGAAAAGGGACTAGGGGCATGGCAAATTTCATGTGAACATAATGAAAAGAATTGTTTTTGTACTCTGAGGGTGATTGAACACTGGAATTGATTGCCCAGAGAACTTGTGGAGTCTCCAACCCTGAAAACACTCCAAATTCAACAGGGCGTGGTCCTGTATGCCAGCTGTAGAGGCCAGCTGTATTTGACCCTGCTCTGAGCCAGGGGATTAGACAAGATGATCTCCAGAGGTCCCTTCCAACTTCATCCTTTCTTTTCTATGATTCTGAGAAATAATTTAAACAGAACTCTTAAACCCCCTTTTACAGAAGGAAACAATAAGAACTGATGATTGCATTTCCTAGGTTATTGCTGGGGTGTGGATTCAATCTCCTGCTAATTAATTCATAGGTTCAGCAGCTGCTGACCATGTCTACATAACTGTATATTTTAAGTTTAAAATCCCAAGATTCTTCAATAAGCAGTTTTAAAATATGTGTAGCATAAACAGAAATAAGTGATGTGCAATTTTAAAATAGATTTGGCACCGTTACATGAATCCTCCCCCTTCTCTGTATGCGATCGCAATGGAAGATATCTGCCTAGAGAAGATTGCATCACTTTGTAGATTTAGAGACTATTCAAAGGGAAGCTTCCAGCATAAATTATTTGTAGTATGAACATCTTGAAACATTTCAAGCCTAACGAGAAGTACCTTCAGCAAACTCTGCTACATTCACTACAAGTGAATGTGTACTGTTTGAAGCCCCAGTTTTCTTTTATGGCTATATACAGCACCATTTTTCTGACAGTGCAGTCTCAGAAAAAAATCAGCTTTTACTCTTTACCCACCAGATACTTCTTCCATTTGCCACTCTCACCATATTTCAGACTGTATGTTCCAAAGCCATGCACAAGTAGATGACAATCCTACTCTGCATATTAGTCTCCACATGAGGTGACCAGTCCTGTGATCCTGTTGCTGACCTCTAGCATTATTTATTTCTACAGCAGGAAAAAAAATACCATGTTCAACAGAAATTAAACAGGAGAGAGGGTCTTCTCCTCAGAAAACTGAGCTATGAAATTCATTTGGGGCTGGCAAATTGGCTCCACATTATACCAACATTATCAGTAGCTATGTGGTATCAGGTCACCACCATACTAACCTGATATTAAACACTGAGATCAGGTATTCAGAAAAGCATAAGATGTGCTCCAAGACTCTGCCTGCCTCCCTACATGTTTCCTGAAGGGCAGGAAGGATGGGAAGTTAGGCCACAAGTTCAGATTCTTTTGAAGGACATTTGGGGCTGAACGCAGTTAATCTAAATTAAGTTAGCTTAAGGTACTTGAATTTACTGGACTGGGGACTGGATTGTCTTATAAAGAAGGGAGCACAGACAGGACTTCCAGGGTCAATTCTGAAAAGCCAGTAAGATCTCCCTTTGATAGTGGCTATTAATATTGACTAGAGAAGGAGACTAAAGAGAATATGCTTCTAGTCCACACACTTCAGATAGGAGTATAAAGCTGCAAAAGATGATTATGTACTTTGAAACTATCCATGAAACTATTCCATTTAATTTGGAAGAGGAGAGAGGTTCAAGGAGCGTTTAAGACAGGTATTACTAAAACAAATAAACTGTTTTAATACTTTAGCAATATCTTAGCATGCAATTTCTTCCAAGCAGTGTTACAATGGAGAGACCTTGGTACTCTGTACTATAGTATCTGCAGTCTGTGAAATAGTGAGCAATAATTCAAAACTTGCTCTTTTAACATTGTTTTAGAAATAGATGAGCAATTAGGATGCTGCTTTTCACACAGCATCCCCCATGTGCTCTGTGGGAATATCTGATCAAATACAGAAGAATGAAAAAAACCACACTTCTCACCTCTCAAATAGACCAGATAATACAAAATTCAGACTGGTCTGGGCTTTTCATTAAAGAAGATATGTTTACAAGTCAGATGAAAGCAATACTTGCTCAAATGACCTCCTTTCTACTGTTTGGAAGATTTATTGAAGGCAATATAGAACAGCAACAATAGTCAATCATAGGTGGCAGACTGCCCTTTTATTAGGCATACTGAAGCCAATTAATCTAAGAAAGCTTTCTCCCTTTACCTCCTGGAGGTAAGTATGCTTAGAATGCATTTAATAATTCTGCAGCAATAAATAAAGGTACTGAAGCTATTAATTTGAACTTTGAAAAATTATTTACAGGCACTTGAGATGCTAAGAATTAACATTCTACATACTCTGCTGGACAATATAATTTGATTAGATCCAAGACTTAGAAAATAAAGTTCTAAAGCAAAGCCTTGTGGCATTGTCATCCTCAGAAGTAGCAGGGAAAGATAAAGGAATGCTTGTGAAAGGAGGTAAAAGCAGTAGGGACACTGAAACCTGCCTTAACACTAAGTAAAGTAAGCTGGGTTAATCACAAGTCTTCAAATAAGGTTGCAAATGAAGGTGGGTTACTGAATACTGAACCAGGAACACATGTACAGCACAAAAGTAATCAGTTACTCAAATTTACTTCCAGATGTCAGATTATCTGTTATTTATATGAGACACCAAAGGCCATTTGAGGTGAAAAGCAAGTCCATAATAATCTTATTAATTATGAAACATCAAAACCCAAGATGTCTTAATTCATGTTCTAATTTTTGCAGTCCATGTGCTTCTAATTAGAATTGCTGTAATATATTCTCCTGGGAAGTAAATAAGAAAAGTGAGTAACATTCTAGTGGCAGCTTCCTCTTTTAGGGCACAACCTTAAATTCTCCTTTATTCTTGGATGACTTCAAACATCCTCCTTGGATTATCCTCATCTTAAATTAAGTTGTAATCTTACCAGTTTCACAGCTGGGCCCAGTGAAGCCTTGTGGGCAGGCACACACATTGGAAGCAATACAGGCTCCTCCGTTCCTACAGCCGTCTTTGCAAAACGCTGCAAAATGCAAAATCACAATATGTGGGTAAGAGAATCACACTCAGCAATCCTGCAGGTGGACACAGTCTGCCAGCAGGCTGGCACAGAACGCCGCCCGTGCGGCACAGAGTGCAGAGACTGCCTTCTCCTAAGGCTAGAGGTCACAAAGAGATGGTTTATGGCCCCCCTGCCTCACTGGCCAGATGGGCTGACAAGCTACAGAAGGAGATTAGAGTAAATCATCTGAAGACAACAGCTCCCATATGTGCTCCTTCGCATGCACTGGGAAGCAATGAAAGACAACATCTTCCCTTGGAACAGACTCTTCCTAGGGCAGTGATGGTCTGTTCTACTGCCCAAATAAAGGCCTGAACATAATAGGCACAACTCAATATTAAATTGTCTTGCTACCTCAGTTCTTTATTAAGTAATTTAATAGAAACAATAAAAATACTAATTTTGTCTCAAGGAATTCTGAAGAACTTTGAAACCTTTAGCATTTAAAGCTTGAAGTCAATCCTTGGGTTTATTCTTTGGCATGCTGCCCTTACATATATTGGTGTAGCATTCTCCAGGAGTGTATGCTTTCAAGAGCCACTTCTGTGGACCCAGAAAAGCAAGCAGCTCTGCTTGGAAACACAGTAGCTGTTAGTTGTTCTGATTGCATCTGCAATATGGAATTGGAAATGCTCTGGCCAAAAGAAACTGTTGGTGAACCTAGGCATCTGGAAGTTATAACCAACGTTTTTTGCTGCCTCAGGGCTCTGGTCTAGCCCTGCACGTGTAACCAGCCAGAGGTGCCAGGCTTTGGTTTGCAGCTGCTCTGTGTAACAGCATCACTGATGAGGTCTTATGGCTCAGAGAAAACTGTTACAGATTTGAGCTATCCAGCTCTCAGTTTTGAGACACCAGCCCTGTGGTGTGGGACCATTGTCACCGGGACATCGAAGCTTCCTGATCCAGGAGTGCATGATGCACAGGACTGCAGCTGGCAGCACAGTGTGTGAAAAGCTGCCAAAGACAGGGGGCAAGAGGCGCATCCAGGTCTCTTTGAAGGACACTGGCATCCAACCCAGGGTTGCAGAGAAGGGCATGTCTCAGATTTCAATACACACTATACTTTTCTTTCACAGTGGGGCTAGATGTCCTCTGAACTGTCAGATCTGCAGTCAGAGCTCTTACTCAGAAGAGCTGAACACACTACTACAGGGTTATGCACCTCCTCTTTGACCCAAAGAATCTTTTAGGAGCTGACTCACCTCCAGTCCCAGAAGAATTTGGGACTACTACCAAGCACAGTAGTGCTTGGAGTGAGCTATGTTCTTCTAAAAGAAGATGCTTTGGGTTTAAACCTCAACAGCATAAGACTTTCTTCTTATTCCCTGGAGAGCCCAGCACAAAAGGACATATTTGCTGACACATCTCCCTCCTACCCATGTGTTTGACTGGAAGTGAACCAGGCTGCCATGTTTTACAAAGAGCTTATCTTTGGAATATATAGAAAGATCATACTGTTAATCAGGTGATGGAATAACTATTTCTAAGACTTTAATCAGACTAAACAATTAAGGAAATTGCTTAGATTTGGCAACAGACAGCAGCAGAAGGCATCTATGTGACATTACAAATGGGTCCTTAGATTCTGACACCTAACAGATCAAGAGCACTGAGGCCCAACCTCAAGGAACACTGGGTATGATACTGCTGCATCTGTCCTACTTCTCAAGTCTGAGCTCATTCCCTTACAGCCACACTACTTTTATTTTCAAGCACTCTCTAAATCCTGTAGTCAGAGCTTGAGAACTTCCAAGGATTTGGGCCCAGCTACCAGGTATAATTTCTTCTGATGTGAAACACAACAGGAATAAAAGTAGCATTGTACCTCTGGGAAAGCATCTTTTTAAGACTAGAAATTAAAGTTCTTATATTTAGCAGTGAATCAGAATGCTAGAAAACATGACACTGCCTCACTTGTAGTGAAAGTTTTGTATGCCCATGTCTACTGCTTTTTCTCAATTACGATAACAAGACATACCAAACAATTTTTAGTTCAACTAAGTAAAATAGCAAGTCACTGACTACAGACAATGTAAATCTGACAATGTTTTCACAGACATAACTTTCTGGGTAACTGTAGGCTTCCTTGAATGGCATACCATATATAGAAACTGCTGACACAAAAAATGAAACATTAACTACTTCAAATTTTAGAGCCTACTATCTATGTATGCATCATATTCAAATTACTGCAACCTGCCAAATGCAAAGTCAGTGTATATATGTCTGTGAAGATCATATAGGTGAAGGACCCAAGTGCCTGGCCTGGCATTTTGTCTGTCTTGTTTAAGGCGAACAACCAGAATTGCATCAACAATGACAGAGCATCTCACTCAGGTTTCCAGCAGCTTACCTTTGCAGATGGTTCCATTTCCCGTGTAACCCGGCTTGCAGACGCAGTTGTGCCCACCCACGGTGTTGAAACAGAGCGCATTTTCATCACAGTTGTGCTGGTTTGTCACACATTCGTCATGCTCTGAAAAGGGAAGCAAGAATGGAACGGTCCTGAATTTTTAAAATCACAACAAAGTAGGAGCTTTATATAGGTGTCCAGATTTAAAGGAGAGAAACACAGTAGTATTTACTGGCAATAGGGCCAGCTATGTGAACATGTAACCATGGGATAGACACAGTATCTATTTTTATCTCGTACTAGTATGCGATAACTGCACTGCAGCATAATTCCACTTTCATTAACAGGGAGCATCATTACACTTTCTATGTGGGCTACATTGTTCTCTTAAACATTTGCCGAAGAGCTGGCTAGCATACTGAAAAACCATATGCCACTTCTACTGCATAATTTATTCATGCAGGTTGATCTTATGTGGGATTCTTCGGGGTTCCTTCAGAAAGCTGACTAATGGTGTGAGACGCACGCTCCAAACCGCAAACGGCACGGTTAGCAGAAGGCAGGTCCTCAAAGTGCAGCCCGCGTCTTCCCTCCTTCAGCCCAGACAAAGCACTTAATTTAGATGAAATAAATAACCTGGAAATAGAGGTCTGCCTGCTTTTCAAGAGACTTCTAGCATGGCATGTCCTAGCACCAGAGTGTGATGGATGAGACTCCTCAGTCTGGTGACTAGGACATACTAGGAAATATCCCATTTGGGAATAAATTAACAGACTGGAGAATGTGATTTTGTGTTGGCTTGCAGTGCACTACTTAATCTGAAATAAAAGGACTGCTTAAGTATTTAGGTTACAGAACATTTTAATGTTTTATTTTGTGATTTTTAAGAAATGGTAAATGGAATCCTAAAATAAGATGCCCTAAACTGTCATTTCAAAATTATACATGAAAAGCTCTATTATTTTCAAAATGCAATATCTTAGTCTGTAGGCGTCAAAATAAAATGCTTCCATCTTCTGGAAGTACTCCTTGCAGTTTTGGTAAATCAACAGTATTCATCTATCCACATATAATTTCAGAGCCCTGAAATTTAAATTTCAGGAAAACCAGCTGTTTGGGGAACATAAAGACATCTAACTTTAATCAGCACACATGGACTAACCTGCATGTGAAGTTTGCATAGTTATCATTCTACCCAGGTTTTAGTGAATTTTTTTAGTGCAGCTTAGACCAGTTCTGGCTATTTAGCACAAGTCTTGAATCCGGAATCAGATGCTCTTTCTTCCCCCATTTTGAGGGGGAGACTGCTCTGAATCTTTCTCTTTATAAAAAATGACTGCACATATCCCACTGAGTTGTCAAGAAAATTAATTTCTTAACATTTTCAAATCACTATGGAAATTTTCAACTTGCTATTTCAATAGCGGCCATAAACTGTAGGAGTATAAAACTGGCAGAATGGCACATACCCAATCCATCAGCAGAGGTAAATTTTCCTCTAGTAATGGCAAGGACCTCTTGTTTAAAAGGAGGAAACATTCACCTCAATGTAACTGAGGTGAATGTTTATTTATTTAAAATAATTTTAAATGCTACACAAGTTTAGTTTTATTTTTGTGGGTTTGCTGTCGTTGAGTGTTTATTTGTTTGGTTTTTATAACACTAACCTAATATCCCTCTTCTAAGCAAAGACTTGTGACTCTTGTATCACCAACCATGCTCTCTTCAACCCTCACTGGATGCAGCAGAGCACAGGCTGCAGGCCTCTGCCCTCCAGCATGAGATTTAATTACTTTGCTCTCAGCATGAATAACTAAAATTGTTATTGTTCACCAAGTGATCCAGCCCCTCTAAAATCCATTTAACAATATTTGACTCTAACCTCCTAACACAGTGAAATCTCTTATGCTGGCTGAAACAGTATTTATGTGAAACCACTCCATAATAGAAAAATTAAGTAATGGTCATGGCAAACTAGGTTAAAAAGTATAATCTATATTGTAAAAGTATCCTGGATTTCTTATTTTATGTTAATATTATGATATTATTTAAATATTGTTTTTTATTTAAACATTAATTATTAATTATTTTGTAATTTTGAAATAACACACAAGAAGAAAATAACTATGGGAATGTGTGAAATGTATTCAGCAGGCCAAAATACCCTGCAAAGCCATTATCTTGGTATCCCAGGAGGAAGGGTCCCTACAACAATACATCACACACTGGTAAATTCAGCTTAAATAACTACATTTGATAAATTAAGTATCATTCTCAATGAGGAAGAACAGTCATCCATCTTATGCCTTAGGCATGCAGAAGCACCCCTGGCATGTACAGCAGCTCTTGACGAGGGAAAGGAGTACATCAGAGGGCAGCAGGGGATTGCAGACTGCCACAGCAAGAGGAAGGGCTCTATGCCTGTGGCTGAAGCAGCTCTGAAAGCCCACCAAGGTTTGCAGGACCAGAGTCTTGAAGATAATTTGCACATTTTCATGGATGTATGTCCTTCATATAAAGAGATGACTGCCACATTTGATGTACCTCCCTAATACTTGATGTTTGAGGGGTAAGAAAAACTACCGAGCCTTTGAAGATGTGTTTTTTTTTTTGTTTTTTTTTTGNCTGTTTGAGGGGTAAGAAAAACTACTGAGCCTTTGAAGATGTTTTTTGTTTTTTTTTTTTTTTTTCCTTAAAGCATACAATATCAATAAAATTAACTTTCCATTGGCTAAATAGCAGGACTTGAATGCAAAGGTAGTATGCCTGGTAGACTAATCTATGTAAGCTTTGGGGTTTCTTATTCCCTTGTAAGAAAGTTCATGGAGTATGCTTCTGTACAAACTGTATTGAAACAGCCATCATTTCTTCTTCTGTGGTTATCTGATCAAACTTTAGGTCTATTTTCATTTAAATCATATATTACTGACTCATGAAAAATTCATGGTCTGGTAAATGATTCCTGGATTGAAGTTTACATGCCATTTTTAGGAGGAAAATGTTTCAGAGTTAGGAGAAAATCTGTGATTCAATTAAAGGAGATTTTTATATGATCGGAATACAAAATAATCAGCAAAAAAAAAGGATCACTATGTTTTACAACCCATCAAAATTTGTTTCTCTGTATCATCTGAGCTTAAATAACACACTCAAAACCATTTAAACACATTGTTTCTTCATGTTGCTTTCTACAGTAGCACCTTACAGAGCAGACAGCTTACACTTCAGGAGTGGCTCTTATGGACTGCTTACACGGTTAAGCTACATCTGAAAAAATCCTGTACAGAAACCATGTCACTACATCTACTCTTTCAGCACTTGGCACACTATCCACACCAATTTAGAGACCACCAGAAACAGGTTTATCACTAAGTGATAAGACATTGTTCAGCTTCATTAAAACAGAAGTACTTATTCTTAATAAAAAGGGTGGTGCTCTGTTCATAATTCTTCACTAATTCATGCTTATCACTTTGGTTTCTTTTTTTAATCAAACACTTGGAAAGTCACCTTAAAAGAAAAAGGAAAAAATTGAAGAGCCTGAGTTGAGCAAGCTTAAATACCAAATCAGAAACTGCAGCAGCAGATAGGACCACGCATTACAAAGAAGCAAAAAAAAACAATTTATAAAAGAATCATTAAAAGAGAACCTGCAATCTGGTTTTTAAAGTTCAAAAACCAGTCTAGAAACATTACTTGCCTCATTTAGAAATTTTAAAATTTTATTTCTCAAGGCCATGTATTTAAAAAATCTTTAGAAATCATGTGACACGTTTAATGAACGTTCCATACTTATTTCACTGTACACTACAAGGAGGATAGGAACAGACTGGGGAAAATAGTATTACAGAGGCAAAGAAATAAAAATCATTTTTGCAGAGAAATTTTAATGATTTCCCAACCTGAACTCGCATAAACATTTTGTACAAAGACCAAATGCACTGGTTTCAATGAATTCTAAGGCTTTATTATCCAATATACCTGAAATCCATTTTGCACTGCCCAGGACTCATGCTCAACAGTGCTAAAATTCATAACATCTCTGTTCTGGGAATCAAATGAAGTTTTAAATACTCTGTTTATATTGACTAAACTACCTCTGGAATGAGAACTTTCTAGACAGAGAAAAAATTTCAACTCCAAAATTTGCTATTGCCTCACGGTAATAACAACAGAAAAAGTAAGTGCATATGAATGTCTCATTAAATAGTTCTTAGGACATAGACAACTTAAAAAGGCAAAAATTATGTGATGATGCAATTGATTTTCTTTTGCATATCTGTGCATGCAAATACATTATATACACACAAAAATATATATACACATACATACATACGCGTACATACATATATATACACAGGTGTATATATATGTGTATATATATATACACATGTATGTATATACACATATACAGGCACACACAGTAAAGGTGAATAATTTTATTTTATTCTGATTTATTTTTAAATACTATTTCAGAATATTCTATATTGCTTATTTGAGAAAAATTAGTTTAGAAGGGCATCTAGGGTGAACTATTGCACCCTACAAGTGAGACTGGTGGCATAAACTGATCTGAACCCAATAGATGCTGCGATGCATCTCAATGCAATGACAGCTGGGGACCTGTCTTACCAAATTTGTTATCTGTGCAGAGATTCTTGCTGAACTTAGTAAAATTTAATATGTTGTCCACAAGGTGTGGCACCTGCCTCCTCATTCGCACTATGCAACATCAGCCCCTGTCCTTCCTACTGTGTATTTTATGATTAAAAATAAATGTCTACTTGCACACTGCAAGCCTTCCCAATATTTGCCTCGCATATCCAAATTCTGCAAAGGTCTAAGAAAAAAAAATCATAATCCAATCCAATAGCAAATAGAAATGATGACTGAGTTGCATCCCTTACTTAGGGATGAAAAATATTATGCTGGCAGTTTTCCTGAACCATCCATTAACAACACTGGAAAATAAGAGCAGAGATCATCTTTAAGGCACAGAAATGCATAAAAATTCCCAAAAACATAGAATACATCCCTGCAATTGTTATCTTATAACATGATATAACAGATGTTCATTGCTGAGCAAAGAAGTTGTGAACCCAGATTAAATTAAAATAATTTAAATAAAGAGAATACATTAGGTATTTTTCCCTTTTGATCTCTCCGCATTCAAGAACTGAAATTACTTTGGCCTTTTGTCTCCTTCCCATTGATTTGGTATAGAACTACAGAACCATGGTGAGCAGCTGGCTATCTGATGTGGCAGTGACAACAGATAAGATTTATTTGAATTATCAATAGCCAACACACTTAAATGCCCACTTCCAGTTTATCTTAATTACAAGGAGTTTTTTTCCCCCACCTATAGTTCACGTACAAGACAAAAATCGGCAGCAATTATGGGTGTAATATGGAAGACTTATTCCATTAAGATCATTTGAGAAATGACAGATGGTTAATCTCTTTAAGACTTCATCTTAACTCATTTAAACTCTAATTGGCAGAGTTAATTTAAATTGCAGTATATGCACACTATTTTTAAAGAGCAAATGCTGTAAATTTATTGAACTATTTGCTGGAAAGTGTCCAAAGAAGGGCACTGAAACTGGTAAATGGACCTGAGAACAAGTGTTATGAGGAATCATCAGTCTCAGGGAACTGGGATTGTTTAGCCTGAAAAAAAGGAGGCCCAGGAGGACCTTCTCCACAGCCACCTGACAGGATGGTCAGGTGGCTGTGGAGATGGTCCTCCTGGGTGGCTGTGGATGGTCAGGTGGCTGTGGAGAAGGTCCCCCTGAGGTGAGGGCTCAGGCTCATCTCCAAAGCAGCAGGCAACAGAACAAAAGAAACTGGGCTCAAGTTGTGCTTGGAGGTTTAGATTGGATACTAGAAAAATATTCTTCACTCTAAGGGCTGTCAAGCACCGGAACAGGCTACCCAGTGAAGTGTTTGAGTAACCATCCCTGGAGGCATTTTAAAGACATGTATATGCGGCACTTAGGGACATAGGTCAGTGGTGAACTTGGCAGTGCTGGGTTGAACTTCATGATCATAAAAGCCTTTTCCATACTAAAGGAATCTATGATTTTATATTTTCCATATATTTATATTAAAAATTTTGACTGATATTCCTCAATTCATTTTTTCTATAGATATTTCTTAATTTAAATGCAAAATAGAACCTGTGTTTTAATTACTCATAGAGTTACCATCACACAGTTTACCCTTAGTTAATGCTTGAGTCATTAAGCATTAATGACCAGCAGCAGCTTCCGTTCAAAGCTGGGGACACCAAAAGCCAGGTCTACAAGAGTTTGTTCCCCGCTAATCCTGTTATTTGACTGATTTTTATCTTCATCTATTCCCATATATCCATGCTGTTCTTGGTCCTCATTTTCTACTTCTTTCTTCAGTGCAGTCATAAATGACAATTTCTGTAGAGCAGCTGCTTGCTCCCTCACACAGCAGGATCAGGGAGAGAATCAGAAGGGAAGAAGCCATAAAACTCATGGTTTGAGATAAAAAAGACAAGCTGATGGATAAAATACATTTTTCATGGCAGGCCTACCATTATTCCCTCCGTCTTCCCCTACAGCTCTTCATCAAATCACTTTGACTTTGTTAAACCCATCCAAGATTCATCTTCCTCAAAATGTGTTTTGTAATTTCCAATTTCATGGAATAATACATATTTTTACAAAATACACTCCTCTCATGGAGGCTTCTATTGCAATATGAATCAGTGTTACTCCATGTAACATCCTGTAATTTTTATACTTTTCAACCAGTTAGGCAGAGTAAATATATTAAAGAGTATTTTGCCTGACAGCTAAAGTTAAAAAAGCTTTAATTTATCTCCACTTTCTTTCAAGTCTGCCATTTTCTATATCCCTCTTCAACATAAAAGTTTGAGGGAAGGAGTTTCTAAAGCATTTAGAAGAGTCACAACTGTTTCCCCTAAAGGAACGTTTGTAACATCCACTGATTACAATGGCAGGATTGTGGCATAAACGCAAAATGATTTTGAAAATCCCACCTTAAGAGATTTTAGTCTAGACCTTGACAAGGACCTTGTCACCCACTTCTTTTCTGCCTTAATTCAAACTGATCTCTTAGTATCTTTTACCAGTAACATTTTTAAATGAGGTTTCTATCTTTTAAAAGGTATTTCACTGAGTACACTTTCTAGATTTTCTCCACAGATTCATCTTTTTCTCTTTTTTTTATAATCTAGCCAGATGCACTATTTATTACTAGGTAAATCTTACTTAATTCCAACTTTTATTGTACACAAAACCTCCCAGACACTTATGATAAACTGATGCTTTCAAAATCTTCTATTACATAGTCAAAAGCGATGACAGCAAATTCTGCATCTCTAGTGGTGCTCCCTACTTTACTGCTAGTAGAACACCCGGACTAGAGCTGAAAATACAATTTCCTCAGCCAACTGAAAAATGTTTATTTTGATTCTTCTAATTCCAACCCTTTTATTTACTGCTTCCTTACTAAAAGGCTCCATGTTATTACAAGTCTGCCACTAGCAATAGATACCCGTTGGATATTTGGCTTCCCTCCCACACATATTTCTGTTACACAAATAAAAGCTGTAAAGTAACCTGACTGCTGTTGAGGTTGGTAACTTGCTGCCTGTTCTCATATTTCATTAGTAACAACTTAGAGATTACCCACATGACCAGAAGGCTCCATAAAAGCAGCTCCGAACACTTTCTCAGCACAAAGTTAACAGAAGGCGGATATGCACAGAGTGATAGAAGAAAGATGTCTCAGCAATCAAAACTGCCAGAGAACAGTACTGTTCTCAAAAACCTCTAGAAACAGCTGGTGCTGCCTCTGTTCTTTTTGGAACAACATTGTGGACAGGGCTTGTCAACACATTTCAGGGGCTCCTGGAAAATCAGTTATAACATCACAGCGCCATTACCTAAGTCAGCACTTGCCTGGCAAAGAAAATGAGAGGCACCACAGTGGTGGATGAAATGCTGCTGTTGCTTTGATCCTGCTCTTGTCTGCAGGAATCTGGAGCAACTTACCTAACCATAAATGTTGGGAAACAAATGGGCTTTTTTCCTTTCTCCTCATGCAGCAGAGAGATTCTTAACGCATTAAGTAGTTCCTCTCATTTCCCTGGCAGTGCTGTGACTCAGACACTCAAATCACTCACTGTGTATCCAGGACAGCACTATTTTTGATTAAGAAAAGATGCTTGAGCTCTATAGGGAGAGAAGGCCTTCTTTAAGTGTTGCTCACCAGATTTTGAAGAGAATTCTCTACTCGAAAATGGGGACAAAGTTATACCTCAGTGATGGTAAGGTAGAGCAATATTGCTGCTTTTCCCTTTGGTCAGCCTTCATGCCATCTCCATTGATACACCCAATTTTCCCTATAGTTTACAAAGGTGCACCAAAACAGCACAGCAAACGTACCCTTTGTGAACAGTGCATGCCAGCTGCCTTCTCTGGACACAAAAGCACTTGGGGAGGAAGGTACAGCCAGTCCTCGCCGCTGCGCAGTATCAGGGAGGAGCCAACCCACACATCCGGCCTTGAGAGCCATCAAGTGCTCCTGGCTGCTGCAGTTCAGATAGAGCCCTTGATGCCAGAAGATAACCTGCAGAGCTGTCTGAGCTGATTCTAACAAAAAGCTGCACAGCACAGTAAAGGAGATGCAATGAAATGCGCTCTCACCTTCCTTCCACCACTGCTGTAATGGTATGAAACTTGACACTGGCTAACTTGCTTCATGGGTAGATTTTCCAGACCACACCATATTTCTGTGGCCACAGTTCAATTGCTAGCGTCTGCCAAGTTTAAAAATAACTACTTTTGCACTTAACATGCATCATAAAATCATTAAGGTTGTAATACCTTTAAGATACCTATGTGTATTTTACATTGATAAATAAATATTTGCATAAGCACATCTCAGCAAACTGCATATATCTGAAAAATTCTGCCATC
Source organism: Peucedramus taeniatus (assembly GCA_013400575.1). NCBI lineage: Eukaryota > Metazoa > Chordata > Aves > Passeriformes > Fringillidae > Peucedramus > Peucedramus taeniatus. The sequence goes on from WBNO01024473.1 coordinate 168,442, forward strand.
AAATCCGCTGTCTTTTTTAAGGACACCGTTAATTGCTCTAACAAGCAAAACCACAAATGTTAAGTCTACAGTATTGTTCAGGTCTCAAAAAGTCAAAACATGAATTTAGAATCAATGAAGTTAAGAAGAAAGTAAACTTGGACCAGATATTCTATTTTGCTACTATTACTATCCCAGAATGACTTCACCTCTGTAACCCTACTTCCTTCACAAGTCTGGTCTTTGGAAAAGTTATGATTTAAGCAGACATGCTGTAAACAACTCTGAAGTACTTCAATCTAAGACGAAGGTGTATTAAGGTAAACCCGGGGTATTCAAAGCAGACTGTGATATCTGTTCAGACTACTGCCAACCACAACTTTATTTACTTCTCAGGCATTAAAATGATGCAGACAGAATTTAAGTTCACCCAATTTCACCTTCTGAAGGGTTAGGAACAAGGTAACAAACTTTTCTTTCCAGGTATTTGCACACTTCAAAATTTTAAAAACATTTGAACAGATTAGAATAGATAGGCTTGCTAAGTCCTCACCTTTCTAGAAATCAATCTTATCTTGAAAAACACTGGCCATTTATCCCCGCTTTGAGCAGTGTGAAACCTTTAGTTTTGTTTGTCAAACAAAATGCACTGTCATTAAAAGACTCTACTACAGGTTTCCAAATCCTAAACATCAAAGTTAACACTGTGTGACAGCTGGTGTGTTCCAAACTCATCACATTTACTCGTCTGTAACAGGGTAAATGACACAATTACCTGCTGTAATTACTCTTGCTGACAATATATTTTTCCTGGTGATTGGTCTGTGTGACTCAGAGCTGCTTATCTTTGTCAGTCCAGTCCAAATCTCCATTTCCATGTGACTTGGACATTAACTTACAAAGTATTTACAAATCAGTTCAAATATCTGCCAAGACAGATACTTGGGATAGTATAAATTCATCTTTTATTGCATGATTAAGCAGTCTACCACTCTAATATTATTTTGCATTAGAAAATAACTATGCATGATTAAATTCTGTGCCCCATTCAAAGTGAACTGGAAGGGAGACACAAACAGGCAAAAATAATGAAGGAATAAAATCTAAATAAATAAGGACATTGATATTTTTAAAAAATGTTCATTCGTAAAGAAAAACATGAATTGAAAAAACAAAAGGATAAAACATTTTGATACTTAATTCTAATTGCTTTCTTGTGACAATTTTAAAGAACAGCTACAGAAGACATCAGTGACTTTTATTTTGAGCAGTGTGAGTTACAGGCTAATCAAGCTAGCTCACTGCATATGTTTTCTCTGGAATACCTTTTACTTTAAAAATATGAAATAGATACAATTCCCTGCACCATTTCTCCAAATAATATATTTTAGAGGATGTGCAAAGACTGCAGCATGTAACGACAGAAAGAAGAAGATACTGTCTTTTTGAGATTATTTGGGAGCTTGTCAGAATGAAAAAATGCTCCCACAAAAACTCATGTGAACCATTTAGTTGGAGCAGCTTCCTATTTTATTGCTAAGCTTGTTGACAGAGCTCTTGGTCCTTGATAGAAACATCGATAAATTCACAATATTTTTTTATCTGATGAAGTGGGGGGTTATGTCAATTTTTGCACAACTGACTACATGAACAGTAAAGGGCATGGTTTCAAGAAGGTAAATTGATTACTGCTCCTGAAATAATTTTGATTTTCAGTTTGATTTTCTAGGTCAGTCTTGAAGATGCAACAAACCTACCAGTATTTTCTTAAAAAAAAACAAGACAGAATGGTTCTGTGAGTTTTGTGTATTGGTACTGTCCTCAGGAAAAATATCAAGTATCTTTTATAGACACAGTACTTTCAGAAACATTACCTCACAAAATAAAACTTCACTAACAGAAGTGAAATTTCACCCAAACCCCTTAGGAATATATTGTACAGCATCAGAACACAGACAGCAATGCTTCCCTTCATATCAATGTGACTTTTCAAGTTCCTGATGATGATTTCACCTGTCTTCCTTGGGGCATCAGCAGATCACAACCCTAAGGATGGCCAGCTTATTATCTCAGTAGGTAGTATTTGTTCCTACTTGATGAGCCACTCTTTTTAAGTGCTGCAGAGAGGTCTTGCCAAAGACTCTGTTGCCTTTATTCATTTACATGAGCTGGCAAACACTGACAGAGCAAATACAGGAACTGAAACTACTTTTAGACAAAATTAGAAGGGCAGAGGAAGGGAGAGTTTGACTTGCACACTATGTATTCATGCATAGTGTGATCAACCACATATTACCAACCACAGCCTGGCTGCAGAATCATCAGCAGATTTCAGTGTGAAGTTACACACAAAACTAAAAATATAAGGCGTTCTTTGGGACTACACATAGGAACACAGACATTGGCTGAGTTAGTGAAGTGGATAAATCCAGTATGTTTACTTTGCACATTTCAAGGTTGACTTCAGCATAATTCTGTGTGCAAAAAAGTCTTAGGAAGGATGCAACTCATGCTGTGGTCAAGGGGTCTCTACTACTAGAAAGCAGTTTGGTATGGTGAAGTACAAGTTTTCTTAAGTTGATAATCATCAGTCCAAAAGACTGACAAAAGCTAGCAATATTGAGAGAGAACTATTGCAGAGACAAACTGTCAAAGAAGATGACACACTAAATTGCAATGACTGACAGTATAAAGCAGGAGCTAAGGAAATAGTCTTCCATTTTCATAAAGCAGATTAATCTCTCATAAACATTTCATGAAAAACAAAGGACATTTCTAAGTTCTTTCAAGAGTCAGTAATTATGCCATGTGGCATGCAATAGGAATCAAACTGTAAAGAATTAAAGGTTTCCATGCCCACAGATTGTCTGAACAGAAATAATTCCGAAATTCCTATCTATCAAAACAGGAATCTTCCGTATTCATTCAAATAAAAAACTTGCAACTATAATATTAAAAGAAAAGGCTTCTGAAGCCCTGGACAATATTAAAAAATATTATGTCTCTCCTTACCAATCTTGGAAGTTATCTTTCTTACCCTCTGTCTGTTCTAAAAACTGTGCTGTCTTAGATTAGAAATGTTTTTCAACAGTAGAATGCCAAAAGACAGACATGATATCCATATACTGCCAGCAGTATCCACAGCCCTTAAACCCCAGTTAAATGGTATCATGGCTATAGACAACTTATTTTACTGTGAATGTGTAGAAAACCACTGACTTCAGTACAGCATGATCACATAACCTTAAATAACCCCACTGTTCCTTTTTAAAAAACTGTCTTGCTTCATGCAGTAGCTCCAGTCTCTCACTGACCTTGGCTGGAGTCCCTCTGAGAACAGGCAACACTCTCGCGGCATGAGGCAATCACCAGCTGGCTCAGACATGATAGATGTGAGCCATCCAACTTCCCTCACTTCTGGCTTGCTCAGGGAGACAGCAGCAGATTCCCATCTCCTGAGCCAGAAAGATCCTTATGACTTCAAACAAACTGTCCTCAAGGCTGCCTACTGTGTTTCCTGATTTTTGCAGTCTATCTGTCACAGCCTGTGATCATCCACAGGAGGACAGGCCAGGGGAGGTCCAGCTGTGAAGGGATGTCATGCTGCAATGAATCAAGGTCTTGGACTGGATCTACTAATCCTATCATGATGATTGCCTCAAACTTGTAAATAGACAACTGAGTTGGGTTCAGCTGAATTCCTGACCTCTGCTGATTAGAATGTGAGCTTAGACAAAAAGATGTACATTAGGGCGTCTTAACTGCAAACTAAATGCCACCTCCTGCATCAACGTTGGTAAAATTCTAATATAAAGAGTCAATGTAATTACCTTAGGAATTAATATTTCATTTAGTGCTGTATGATTTGTCAGATTTTCTATTTTTACAATATACTGTATTAATTTTGCTATACTTCTACACTTCTAGTTTCCAATCATATTGTACTGACACAGCACATAACTGCATGTAGAAGCTGGCAAGGGATGCTGAGCGATTAAAAAGTTATAGAGCGCTTCAGAACACCAAGAAACAGAAGGTACACTGGATGTCTGTCCTAATGCTGTGATATAAATATCAAGCAATGTCAATGCTTGGAAATACTGTAATTTCAATTTTTTACATTAAAAGAAAAGGTTTCGCTCTTTTCTGAGTTAGTTGTAAGCTGAGTGTATTCTCAAGTCGATATCTAGGACTCCTTTAATATGTTGAAAAATTTCTCATTGCACAAAGAATGCAAAATATAGTCCTTGTAGAATAAAATAATCAATTCTGATGTCTGCTTCTGCGGAAAGATAAATTTTAAACAGAATACAGAAATCCTAGAAATGCAAAATAGAGACTGCTTTTGATATAATACCTTTTACCAACCTTTGCTCCCAAGGTCAACAGGGAATCCATGCTATATATGCCTTGATAGATACATAACATAAGCACATACATACACACACACATTTATCAAATATATATATTTGGAAAAAGAATGATTTTTGTAAAAAAGAATTAAGCATTTAGTACTGAAAATCATACATTTGCATCTTTGTCGAGGGAATACATTTTCGGTTTAACAACTCAAATCATGTTCTACCAAGGACCCTTTAAAAATGTGTTGGATTTTCATCAGCTGAGAAATCCATCCTGATATAATTGCATAGCCAGATGAACAGTTGTCATGAACTGGGTCAGTAACCAAGGAGAAAATGGGACCTAAAAAGTATCATCTAGGAAAAAAAAAGTTCTCATTCCAAGTTGAAACAGACTCCAAAGTAAGTTGCCAAGGATAACCTGATTCAATCCAAATAAAGCACAATTGAGTTCAGTTGTATAAGATACAGCAGATATATAAAAATTACTTGTGTTGTTATCTTAGTAATGTGGTCGCATAGCAACAAGCTCAGTCTGAGCGATCATTCCTTTATTAGCTTTGTGAATTATCGTGCCACTAGAAAGTGGATATTGGAGAGAATTTATCCTCAAAGAAGATTGAGAGCTTTGTGTAGGCTGACATACTATAAAGCAGAATGGAAACTGGGCCAAGTAATAGAAACCAGAATCAAATAGGCTTTGAGTTAAAAATGCTCCATGCACACAAGCTGACTCCTACAGTGCCTATTACTAACAGCAACCCTGGCAGTATAGCTGGACACCATCACCTCTGAGGAGTTTGCATTGCTCTGTGTGATAATGCATGTATACATTACTTCTAACATAACTGGGGTGGGGGTGTAACCAAAATCAGAGACGGGGAGACAGATGGTTCATTTGCCCAAATCACTATGTTCTCCGGTGGTTTGCTGACTAAAACATTTCCTTACTCAAGCTGTGGAATGTCAGTAGAGCGGTGTTACAACCAGCCCCTGTCAGTATGCTTGTTTATTGCTCTGTCCCTTGCACCATAATGAGCAATTATTCTGCTTTTATTTAAGCACTGTCAATGAACTCAGCTCCTCTATAAGCTGCAGAACTTGAGGAAAACTTGAATATTGCTGAATTCATCAAAAATAAGTCAAGGGAAATAAACAGGAAGAAATTAGCTCTTTTATCATTATCATGTCTCACATGATGGCATTTTCATGTAGCCAAGTTGGGACACTATAAGCCTATGACTGCCCTGGGGTAGCATTCTATTTTTTTTAACTTCTTTGCAGCAATGAAGGGTAAAGGGCATACAGCAGTGCTGAATAAAGTTGCATCTTGAGGCCGTATTTAGTCACTTATTATTAAATGTGGTCTCATTTACCAATGTACTAAGCACGATCAGTCCTTATTACCTCCAGGATGACTTGTGGATACACCTGTATGTCTGAAAGAGCAGGCAAATTTTATACTTTAACAGAGGACAAGCACGCAGCTTTAAACAGAAGATGGATGACTTTGTTCAACTCTGGATTACTTCAGTCTTACCCTAGCTGTTGTCCACTGAAACTCAGATAACTACATTACTTTTAGAAGATGTTAGTGTTGGTGCTAAAACACAGTACACATGCCTCATATGTAAGCTAGATTTATCATTTTAAATACCGAAAGTTTTCAGTTTTCAGAATTCATTTGTGGGATCTGAAATGTTCAGTTGGAAAAAAGAGCTAGCAATATATGATATTGGAAAATACCCACACTTCACAACTAGCTGAAATTCTACCAATGTACACTGGTATAAAACCATTTTCCACCCCACATCAGAACCCAGAAATGAACTTTTCCTGAACATCGGAATTGGTATGCACTCTAGGGAATAAAGATGGATTTTTACCTTCTGCATTCTCACAAGAAATTCAACACAACTTTTTCTCAAATATCCCTGCCATTAAACATCACTTCTACTGCACAGTATAGAAAAAAGTAGGAGATTTCTCAGACTGTTTATGTCCCAAACAATTGATGGATTTATAAGTCAAAAGTAAACCAATGAAATCTGAACAGAAGCCCAGAGGCAGATGCACTTTTATGAACTTGAGTTTCTAGATGCCAAGAGGAATCATTTTTCCAAAGTGTGTCAGAGCACTATGTTAATAAAAAACCCCATGTGACAGGGACTATATTTCCCCTAAAAAATAAATGTAGCTTGCAAGAAACAGAGGATAACAACTGGGCAAAAAGCTGAAGTCCTGATAATCTGGGCATCTGAATTACAAACAGTATGAGCTGTAATTACAACAAAATTGCAGGTCCTTAAAGCTGAAATTTTAAAGTCCTTCCAGATACCAGACTGCTGGTTCCCAAAGTGGAGGCATCTGCACTTAGGGGATAAGGATGGGCTGCATTTGCACTGCAAAGACAGCACCTCTGTTTTCTTGTAAACACCCTCAGAAGAGTTCGATTGTAAACAAAGCATTAAAGAAGGAAAAGGAGGCAAGACCCAAACTTTGGCTACACACTATATGAAAAAAATGGAGCAAAATATCAAACCAAAGGGTATCTTTCTTAAGCACAGACATCACTAGTGGCATTATCTTAAATCCAAGCAGATGTGTAGGCTGTTTATAAGTCACAGAGAGCTAGAAGAATAGAGGCAAACAGGAGGGCTTAGGAAAGACACAGTTTTGATTGCTTGGGCAAAGCAAATGTGAAATAAATCCCACTGATGTAGCCCGTTGGAAAACATCAATGGCTGCATGGGGAAAATGGCAGAAAGGTGGACAAAAGAGTATCAGACATATGAGAGCTGAATGGGCTAAGTGCGGCCATCAGTTTTCTATGCATTATGTCGAGGTGAATCCTTCCAGTCATCCCACAGGATCATTAGAGAGTAAAAAATATGGGTCAGACTTGAAAAACTAATGTCAAAAGGTACTGACCACGTATCTGCAGGCCGGCAATTTCCTTACATTTTTCTTTTACTATTGAAACCTCCCAAGTAATTATTAATTAGTACTACTGTTATCATAATCCCTACTTTATGCACATTCATCATTGTTATGCAGCTAAATGGGTAGTTTTCTCCTTAAATCTTTTCCATATGTCAAATCAATCTCCCCAGACTCTTAATTATTTTAATGTTGATCTTGGAATTCCTTCCAATTTGCAACAGATTTGTGATTTAATTTGATTTGCAAAATATGCAGAGCTGCCAGTATTCCCAAGAATTAACATTTCAGGTGTCATTCAACTTACTACAACCATGTTTCTTGGTAATTTATGTGAAAACTATTATTAGACTTCAGTTTACTGTGAGAGGCTATCGCAGAAAAAAAATTAAATGCTGCTGAATGCATTGACACCATTTTCAGAAAATGTTGTTAGGAAAATCTCTGAGACTCAGAAAGACACATAGGCTGGGGCAGAGGAGAAGGGAGGTCTAGCTGGATACAGCTAGTTATTGCCTGGTGAATTCAACATATTCCTTATTGATTTGAGTAGGTTTTTCCATATGACCAAGTCAAAAAGGACAAAGACCAAAGCTGTGGGCTTTCAGCAACCCTATCCAGTGGAAACTGTCCCTTCCCATGGCAGAAGGGTGGAACTAAATGGTCTTCATAATACCTTCCAAACCAAACCATTCTAGGATTCCATGATTCTAAAGAACTACTTCATCTCTTCTATTTTGACTCTTAAGAAAAAAAAAAAAAATGTACCCAACATAGTGATGAGATGTTATATAAAAATCCTTCACCATTTTCTTCACAAGTCAGAAAACAAACCCAGGAGCACAAACCTGATGGTACCAAGCTGTAATGCACAATAATGGACTCACAGACTTAAAATCTCCACTTGGTTTGCCAGATCTTCTGGCAAAAGATCAGCATGACTTGGCTAAAGTTAAAATTAAAAGGAAAGACAAAATTATCGGAAATAGATTGACAAAAATGGTTATGAAAAAACATCATATGGTCTGCAGACACTTAAAACACATATGTGAGCATCCAGCTCCGCATGTGGCAGTGGTTCCACACAGCTCAGATGGACACTGTTGCTAATGTGGCCAGAGCATGACTGGAAGAAGTAGCCCACAATTTGCAACATGCCTGGTGTGCTTTGAATAATTAATCAGTTAAGAATTCACATGTATTTTCTGCTGAATTACAGCACAATTGCAAAGTCTCATTGGTGTCTGGGTACAAACTTGTAGATTACTCACTTCTCTCAAAAACACCCCAAAACCAAACCCTAACAAGCCACAAAACACAAACAGAAAAAAACCTACCAGAAATACATTATATATAATTTCATAAACCCCAGAAAAGAGCATATGCAAACATTAATTCAAAGATTCTGGCTATTCTATACTAATACTTCATATGCCCCTCTTCTAGTCAGTTGTTTATCATCTTGCCCAGACCACATGCAGAGGGAGAACTGAATATACATTCCTAGGGTACTCCTGGAGAGCACCCACACCTTCCCCTCCAGTACCACCAAATGTGAAGCATGAGACAGCCCCTGGAGAGGAGGTCTCTGGGAGGGTAACATCAGCTGCATTACCTCACCCACATAATCTCAGTGACTCCAAACCCCAGGAGAGGCAGAGCACACCACCAGCACTTCCATCAGAGCAACCTCCCCCTTTTATGCCAAATGGAAAGCAAGAATAAATAAAAGGTGGCTCATGATTTTGCACATAAACAGAGCCTTAAAAGTCATATGGGGCTCAGAAAATCCATGGCTTCTCCAGATCAGGGAATGCACCTTCCTCTGCCTTAGTACAGTCTACAGAGGAGGCACTGAGTCTCACGAGGTCTTGCATCTTTTGTTCAATTCTTGTTGGGTTACTCAGGTGAGTGATCCCTGTGCAGAAAACTAAAGACAATTGTTGAGACTAAACATGATTGACCATTCACTGTGGTGGTGTGAACTCTTCATTGTTAGAGCCAAGTGTCAAAAAGAGAGCTCTCATCTCCCATTTCCTAACCTCTCCCATAAAAAATTGTGGAGGAAAAGACATCCACTATGCTGCTCAGAGCAATGCTACCAGCTGCAAATTACAAAGCAGCCTGGGTTCTTCCTTGTTTCCAGAAGTAAAACTTTCTTTTTTAAAGCCAAGAAAACGGCACATGCATTTCTGTAATCCCATGCAAAGTAAAGATGTGAATGTTATTATTTTAGAAAATAATTAAAGCATCCTGATCTGATCCCAGCTCACAGTGATGGTGCAGCAGCATACTAGTGCACATTTAAAACTACCCCAGCAGAGACTCATGCCATTATCTACCTTCCTTCCCCGGCACAACATCATTACATTCCAGGTTCTGGAAAGCAAAGGGGAAGGGGAATGAGACAATATCATTGTAGGATACCAAAGCATGGTAGCCCAGGGCATATTTTTATGACTTTAATTTGCAGTTTGTGCACCCATTTGGCATATGGGTGCAACTTAGAAGTCATCTCTCCTTCTCATAGCTATGATTGATTTCTGAACATAAAAATCAGTCATGAACAACAGATTTCTGTGTAAATATGGTTGTGACTAACTCAATCTAACCCTGAGAATCCTTGTTCTGCTATGAATACAAATAACAATACCTGAAATTGATATCTTCATTACATCCTTTGTTGTGAAAATAAAAATGTAATTCAGGTCTATTGTAAAACTTGCAATAAACATGCCAGGATAAAAGAAACTGGAGCTGTTTTGGAAGCTATAGGTTGGTCTAAATCAGTCTTTTGTGTGCACGACTCTGACAGAGATAGATAGCATAGATTTCTTCTCAAATGTCTTGTACAGGAGAAAAACTCTTCAATGTCACTGATTTTATGTCTCTTTTCTATGTTGATCAATGACTGCTAGATTATATGTATGTTCATAGGATGGAACAATAAGGTATGTTAGTCTGCCAGCAAGTTGTGGACATCACTTACATCATAACCTGCCTAATCAAGGTCCACATATAATTTTTCAACGTTTTCAGCTATCCTTTGCAAACAATGACATATTAATGCCAAGCTAAGAATGTTTTTTTCCTGCTTAGTAATATTCCAAAGGATGTGTTACCAGAGCTTCTTCTCCAGTTTACAGCGTCAGCTATTTTTTGCTCAATTACAATTCCAAAACTGGATTCAATTACACAGCATTACAAGAAAATGTGACCTGAAATATATTTTAAAAATTTTAACAGTTAGTAACACAAAGGGTCAATTGTTGCTTGTTTGCCCTATTCTTGTTATTCCTGAACTGGATTAAAAAACAGCCTCCTCCTCAATTTCCTTGATATTTCAGCTGGTGAGTTAAACCCAGAATTGCCAGAAAGGCAAATAGAGACTTACTAAGAACTTTAAACTCTGTAGAGGGAAAAAGTAAGTTGTACAATCACATTTATTGCAACATTGACAAAATTCAAAGTGCACTGGACTCTGTACATGAGTACTGAGAGATTTGGACAGAAGTGCATACTATACAACCCCACCAACATAGTCCTGGATACATATTAACTTAATTAATGAACCAGTGCCTCCACCGGAGGTGCTCACACAATAGTTGTGGAACAGAAAAAATAATGCAGGTATTTTGTGAACATATACACTTTGTGATGCTAGGTTGCCATTCACTGAAATTCTGTCATCCAGTGGGGACTGCATCCTCATGGTTGCCTGTATCCAAAATTCACTAAAATGTAACTCCAGAAAAACTCCAGGTCCCAAATAATAGTAAGTGGCATTGCTCATACATACAGAATCTTTGATGTGCATACACAGCATGACTTACAGTTCAGATGGCTTAGCAGGTCTTAAGATTTGAAATATTATAAAACTTTTTCATCTAATTCCCTTTTTTAACCATTGACTTTTCCCAGCTTGATCGAGACAAAGGTGGAAAATAAATAATTCATTTTGTCACCCATCAGGCTGATTTCACAGGAAACTATGATTTACAAATGCGGAACCACACTGACTTTGGAGTGTGAGATCTAAAATGGATTTCCAACACCTTTGACAGAAGTTTGACTGTCTAGAGCTCTTAACTACTCTGTATTTCATAACAGTATGTTTCAGCAAGAGTGAGGAATGCAATGTGAGGACTCTCAAGAACTACCTTTAATATATTTATAGGCATCCAATGCCCCTGTGAAGTTGGTGATGTTTTACCATTTGCAAAGTTCAATCAGAACAGCAAGTTAAGGGAAGCCAAGCAGAAAAAGTATCACATGGATTTAGATACAGTCAGTCCTAAAATAATCCCAATATTCACACTCAGGAGGTAGTGAAACCATTTCTTTACTCGGCAGAGAGTGTGGAAAATGTAAGAGAATGATCAGAAACATACTGTCTGCTTCAGAAATGACCTGCTGTGTGCAGACTTTATAACTTGGGCCTTCAAGAAGCAGGCTTACTGCAGTAAAACAGTGCTTGCCAATGTATGAGAGGAATGACAAGTACAGGTAAGACAGCATTCACAAAAATCACATATATGTGATTTGAAATCCATGTCTCTGAGTGTTGTGCATGTTTGGGCAAGGAAATCATGCCAGTTCAGGAAGAAGCTGTTTCTCTACCAAGATGTATCACTGATGCTAAAAATCCAAGATACAATGGACAGAACAAAATCAGAAATGAACTTCACAGTGCTGCCTTCACAATCTGAATACTCTCATACATGTACAGTCAATTTCTGTTAGATAATATGAACTTCAAGGAAGCTTTACTGAAAAAATGTAGCCTTTTATAGAAAAAGCTAATTTGTTACCCTGTGCACACAAAATAGGGATACTATTTTTTTTTGACTGAGTAAACATGTCACATCATTGATTCATATTTTCTTTATCTATGTTGTAGGAAAAAATACAGGAACACTTAGTCAGCCGGGGTCTGAAACAAAAGGTTGTTTTAGATGGCTTGTGTTCATTTCATAACCCTAAATTACCTTGCAAAAAGAAGGGTAGAAAACAGAAAGTCACTATGAACTAAACACGTCCCCTGGCAGTAGAGCAAAAAGGGAAGGTACAGAGGTAAGACTGACCGTGTTGTCCAGTGGTTCAAGGCAAGCAGAACTCCTGCCCTCTGAACTTGGGAGAACTGAGCCTGGAGAGTCCAGAATGAGGACACAGCCACTCTTAATATGTAGCAAATTTAGCTCCATCCAAAGTTTGCAGAAGTGTCACTATACTCCAAGAGAAGCTGTACTGGTGTGGAACATGAAACCCAAGTAAAACAGCACTATTTTTACTCACTTATTTTCCTCTTCAGTCTCCTCCCTTCACCTTTTTAATCAGCACCCAAAATGGTGCATAGCATAAGACAATCCAGCCTACTTTACAATTTCAGGCAAACAATAACTACACATAATCTGTAAAATGTACAGCTTTTCTGTATCAGATTTTAGTGCTTTTCTGTTCAACATTTCATTTAGATATTCTGTGATTCCAGCAAAGATTACCTTTAGAAGAATCATGTCAGTACTTCTAAACACCACCATCCTGTTATTTCCTTCCAGGAATACACAGCTCTTACCTGTACATGAATAATCATCAATGCGAATATATCCGGTTTTGCAGACACACATGAAGGATCCTGGTGTATTTACACACATGGTGTTCTCACGACAGTAGTGCCGTCCTTCAGCACACTCATCAATATCTGTGAACAAGGCAAAGAGGAACACAAGTCAAATTCAGCAGTTATTTTTGCAATCTCTCAATACACTGCTGTTCACTTCCATCAGTAGTGGGCTAGACTGAAGAGTCACTTAAATGCCAGCGCATTTTGGAACGCTTTTTGGCTTTCTCCTTTTAAAAAAAACTGCTTGAAATATTCAAACAGGAGAAGAACCACGAGTTTCTGTGAACAGCTGTTAGTGGAGCTACAAAGAAGATTACACTGGTTTACATCTTTCTTTTTGAACTGCCTCTGATGTTATTCCTGTGATTTAAATAGAACAGGGAAAAAAAAAAACCACGGTCCCAAACAACTAAGCAATGGCCTCAGCACTACAATGGCATCCATCACTGCACCCTGTCACCTCAGTCACCTGTACACAAAACACACAACTATATGCACACTACATGCCTTTGATCTAACAGGAACTATTGTTTAGGAAGAAAGTGTAAGGAACATGGTAAGATCTGAAAAGACCCTGAAACTTAGTACAAATTTCTCTTAAAACGATAGTCAATCAGTATTTTTAATATATTTAAACACATACATCTGTACCTGCAAATATCTACATACATATGTATATAGACTGATACATATACACACTGTACCTGAAAGAAACCTGTGAGAAACTCACTCATCTGCTCTGACAGAACATAATGTAACTTGATAAAACACTTGTTGGGGCAGAACACCAGTTGTACTATAAGGTCCTAGAGCAAATTCCCAACATAAATGACTGTAGGCATGGAATTCAAAACCTAATTTGTTTTGGTACTCTCTCGGGCTTCAAAATTAGACATATTTCTTGTATCAGGTTACAATTCAATGGTAAGACAGAGAAAGCACTACAAATAACAAAAAAACCATTCTGCATAGTATTATTATATTGTAAAAAGAAAAACTATATTAATTTGGAAGTCCTCAGTAGCACACTGATCCTGTAATAGTAATAATAAAAACATCATTACTGAGATGCTCAGTACACCTATTTATATTGTCATACAATGTGTCACAGAACCTTGCTACCAAAGTATGCTAAAAATCAAATGGGCAGATTGTTGGCTTGGTTTTTTTCCTGCTCACCAGTTTTGATTTCTTTCTTGTTTTCAATGACCTTTATCACTTTCAGTGTTGAAAATAAAATCTCTGTATGGAAAAGCATCTTGTTGTGGAGTTTAATGATAGCTCAAGACAAAAGACTGTATATATAAACTCAAATCAGAGTTGATTTCTTAATGCTGTGATGCTAAATGTCAACATTATTAACTCCTGTACTTTGCTCCTGCTTAGGTTGTATGCTTATCCTCATTTCTTCTTATCTTCCTGTGTCTTTAAATTGACAGGAATTTACCAACTGCACTCATTGACTGTTCTTTTTTCCCCACCTTTGCATTCTTAGAAGATAATTTGCCTTTCTGTACAAAACAGTGTGACACACTGAATATTAGTGATACTTTAGTAAGTTCCTCATTTCATTCAATTTCAGAAAAAATTTTCCACAGGTCCTCTGCCCACTGGATTCTGCTAGAGAAGCTGGGGGCAGTTTGCTACCAAACATGAAGATGTCCACTGCAAAAGAATTTCATGGCTGATGTACTTTGGCAGGTTTCCTTCCCTTTACCTTGTAAATTCTGCAGGCGTGAGAGAATCATAGGTGTATTTAGGTGCCAGTTTGGAAAAGCTAATCTCACAATTTTTATGTACATGCGTACTTGCACAAATGAGCATGCATTTACAGTGAACACAGTGAGCATACTAAGGCTCCAAACACATTTTGTGAACTTCATTTAAGAACACCAACAAAAAAGTGAAGCTATTTGTAAGACTACCACAGCTGGTTTTGCACAGAGAGTGGAATAGGGCACAGATCTCCTGACTTACAGATGTTCTACAGAAATACAAGTGTGCAGTTCACAAGAGCAGCCAGCAGTTACAACATATGACTCAGCCTCTACAACAAATGATGCAACTTGTGTCTTTCATAATTCCAGTTAACAACTCCATATTAAATTAACTGTGTTGATTTGTATTTAAGTAACAACATCAGTCTTCGAGTAATTAGAAGTCTTATGTTCTCAGCATCAACAGAGTGCCTAGAAGCCAGCTCTGGCACCCTCAGAAAATTCTACTTAAAAATCCAGAGCCTCAGAACCATTAAATAGAACTTTCTGAAAACTATGATTGCTTTGGAAGGTAAATAGCCACAGGAGACCCAAAATGCCAACAGTTTTTATTTTGCAGGGAAAAACCTAAAGTCAAAGCTCCTTTGATTCAAACCTCCTAATTCAGAAGTGCTCTAAATAAAAGCTTTCACTTTGCCAACATACCACATATTGAGATTTTGAAAAATGTTTTATTTATAATTGTCTTTTTTTCCCAAACCTTGCTTGTTCAACTGATGAAAAAAAAAAAAAAAAGGAAGAAAACTCAATCCACATATGTTCAGGTTAACTTTGAAGTGTTCATTTGACAAATCTGATGTACTGTTTTTGTGAAACTGATTTGCAAAGAAATTGCTCACATTTTTTAAATGTTCACTAGAAATCAGAACTCCCACCCAACCCTCTGTTATTGCTACTATCACAAGCTCATATTACATTGGCACCTAAAGATCCTCTAGACCATGGACACACAGCAGATAAGAAGATGCTTTTACAAACAATTTGCAACTTTATTACTAGATAAAGATAATTAATACAAAAGGGGTAAAATAAGAGTCAAATGACAACTAGTCACACAGAGATTGACCATACTAAAAGCCTGCAATTCCATTTCCCCTTTGGCACTCCACATGCGAGCTTAGGTTAAGGTATTAGAGATCAAGGAGTACTGAACTAGGGCAGGAAATGAGCCCAACATCTGCTGTCTTTCAAAGCTACCAAAATAAAAGCCTTCTCAGCCTGTTCTCTGGTTGAAAACACTGGTGTAGCCAGTCATGGTCTAAGCCCAGTCAGCAGCCAAGCCCTAGGCAGCCACTTGCTCACTCTCTAACCAGTGGGATCAAGGAGAGAATCACAAGGATTAAATATAGAAAACTTGTGGATTGAGATATAGACAGTTTAGTAGGGAAAGCAAAGGCTGCACACACAAACAAAGCAAAACCAGGGGTTAATTCACTGCTTCCTATGGGCAGGCAGGTGCTCAGACATCTCCAGGAGAGCAGGGCCCCATCACATGTAATGGTTACTGGGGAAGACAAATGCAATCACTCCAAACGTCCCCCTCTTCCTCCCCCTTCCTCCCAGTGCATACACTGAGCATGCTGTCACATGGTCTGGAATCTCCCTTTGGTCAGTTTGGGTCACCTGTCCTGGCTGTGTCTCCTCCCAACCCTCCAGGCACCCCCCAGTCTCCTCCCCAGTGTGGCAGCAAGAAAAGCAGGAAAGGCCTTGGCTCTGTGTAAGCTCTGCTCAGCAATAACATCTCTATTATCACCATGTTCACCAAAAATCCAAAATACAGCCCCACACCAGCCACTGTGAAGAAAATTAACCCTACCCTGGCCAAAACAAGCATGCCACCTTCAGAAAGAAATGCACAACAGAAAACCTTATCCATTTCCATATCTAAGAAATCCTACAACATCTATCTTAATTTCCTTCTGCCAAAAAGCCTAGTTAGCATATTAATGCATATTCAGGTTTTACTGTTCAGTCAGTAAGATACTGAAGTCAGTTCAATAGGATGAATGCACTGCTCCAATGGCTCTACACATTCAACAATAAAGACTTGTGTGCTTGAAGTCTGTGATGTGATACTGAGCCACCAGCTGTGATGTACTGACAACAGTGTAGTCATGGAGATCATCAACCTGCTCTATTCCCAGGGGAACAGATAAAAGGGGCACCTCTGGGAAAACTGGTTAGTGTAAAAGTGTTTGGAATCTGCACTTCAATGATTTATTTATACTTGCAAAAACATCAAAAAAAGAAAAAAAACCCCGAAAAACCTGCCTTTCTTTATTCCCCCAAGCACTCAAACAAAATTTATGCAAAATATATAACCAAAGAAAAGTTTCCCTGTATCCCTTTCTCCTGCACCATAATGAGTTTGCTTCCCCAGAGTAAAATTCCCAGTTATATTTTACAATCCCATTAATAAGAACAGAACTTGACCTGCAATCTATAAATCAGTGTTGACCAGAGCCCAACACTAACAAACAAAGCCCCTCCTTAGGCCTCCCTATATACATCACTGCCTTTATCCCCTACAAAAGCCTGCCAGAACAAATGAGTCTGGTACTAAGTCAGTAACCATCAGCTTTTATGAGAAGAGGCTACTCCCAGAATTGAATCCACTTTATGGACAGTGTCCTGCTTCCAGCTATTTCCCTTAGAACTCAATAGTGTCTAACACCAGTGATCTCCCTGGTTGCACTTAGAGAGACACATGGTAGCCAGGGAGATCACTGCTGTTAGACACTATCGAGTTTTAACAGAAGGGCTAAAACTCTTGCAGGATTTTTTGCAATAAATCACATTAACTATCCAGGAAGAAAGGGAACAGGAACATGAAAAGCCTTATTTATTAAAAAAATTACTTCACAAACACATTAAAAATTACCCTGAACACCAGAGCAGAGCAGAGTAGACCTGCAATTTAAAATAAAACAAATAAAACCCCCATTGGTTTTATGTTAATAAAACAATAAGTTTTCACAGCCTATAAATATCAAGCACCACATTCAAGAGACTAAAGTTTTTTCACCACTCACACAACTTCATCAGCACACCTCCATCCTGATCTGAGGGCTCTGCTGGTAAGAGCAAGGGCATCACCACCCTCTGCTCTTGTGAATCCTGGGCCTCTCTGCCAAGAATCCCAAGGATGGATACCAGTAACAATGATCACAACACAAGCCTTTCGGGCCCTTAGCTTTATCACTACCAACCTAACTCAAACAGAGACAAGCAGGGAAAGACTGAGACTCCTCTCTGGGCCCTGACCTAGAGAAAGGGCATCACAAAATCAGCAGATGTTACTCAACAGTTAAGGGAGTATGAAAATGAACAGTGACTGATCACAGCAATCAATACCACTAAAAAGGTAAATGAGGATTTAAAACCTTTAGAGCAACATAACCTGTTCTGTACCTGGAACAGGATCACAGAGGAAAAGAAGTTCTGCCCATTTACTCTGTCTTTTCTGACTTTCCACCTCCAACATCAACATCAAGCTTCTCTGCTGCTTTCCTCTCACAACCACTTTCTACCTATGTTTAGTCCTGTCTTCAGATCTTGCTCACTTTGTCTCTCCTCCTGTACTCAACCCATCCCTTTACCCATCAACTCTTACTCCTTAAAAGAAAAAGAACAGAGCATAACTTTGAAGCAAGATCCTACCAGCTTACCCATCTCTTCAAGTATTGGGCTTTTTTATTTCCACCACCAAACACAATAGCTTGCCAACTGCTCAAATGTTTAGTACGCTAAAACTTCTTGGCTCATTGCTCTAATAAAAATCACAGTAGGGTCTCTCATGCTCCCTTGACCATATTTCCAAGCTCCTACTTTCTTCAGCTTCCCTTCATTTTCACCTACTGCCTGATTTCAGTATCTTGTGTGTTTTGGTTTCCATAACACTATCTTATAAGTGTCTCTTTTTGTATAAACTCTTTCTCACTTGCTGTCTAAGATGAAAAAATATCTTGGGGCTCTGGCACAGCCCTTGGTCCTCCTCCTCACACTACTATTTCTAGACTCTCCATCACCTGTCAAGCCTATGGTTTAACTATTGCTGTTACCTCCAGTCAGTCACAAAACAATCACTGCACCTTTTGTTTTGCTTTGCTCTATCAAATCCACTGCAGCAGTTTTTCCAGCTGACATATTCCCCAAAGGATGTAACCACCAACTTCAATCAAAATTGTGTATTTTTTCACATTATGTATTCCAGCTGACAACACCACCATAGCTGTTATCACTCCTAACCTCTTTAGATAATTTTCAACTTTTTCTTCTCTTTACACCTTGTGCTTTTGGTGCTACCAACAGCCAGTAAAAAGCCTGGCTCCAACAGCAAAATTATCAAGAGGTAACATGTATACAATCTACGTCCAAATTTTTTTTTTGCTCTTGGAGAGTTTTATTACTTTTATTTTTGTCTACCTTTCTAGACTTGTGTGTCTCTCCTTCCCCAAAAAAAAAAAGCACCTAAGGAATCACAATTAATCTAGCCCTGTTCATCAACTGTAAGAATATATCCCTCACACTGAGTTAAAGCATACAAAAACTACCTCAAGCATACACAAAGACCAAGAAGAAAAGAGTAAAATAACCTTCCATTATAACCTTCCACCATGCTGGTTCCAAAAAAGAACTTGGTCACTAAGAAGTCATGTAGCAATGAGTAGGGAGGGTAAGAAGAATTGGGCAGTTACTAGTGTATATTGATTTTTATTGAATTATTAACAGACCTGTAGAGAAACTGGGTGAGTTGGATTCTAAGTGTTAGCACTCTTGTAAGTAAACTACTAAGATGTTATACCTTGACTAAACTGATAAAGCATTAATTAGACTACAAATAAATTCTAACTGTTGGTTCTTCAAATAGGGCATGTTATTTCCTAGCCCCTAACTAAACTGCAGAGTTAACACATACATATTGTACACATCCCGGCTCTTTTCCCTTCATGCTATTTTAAATCTCTTATCTTTGCTTAAGTTCATGATTTCTCTGTCCATCTCCTGCAGCCTGTGAAGAGGCCATCAGGACAAAAAATACTTGAAATAAAAGCAAAGTCACTCAAGGTCTACATTCCTTGACAAAAGTTCTATATAGCTTTGCAAGGACACAATACAACAATACAGCATTTCAGAAATATCATTTTTAACAGTACAAAGAGTTGTTTTTATTTCAACTTGCCCCAGTTTTTGGAAAGGAAGACAGACTGTAAAGATAAAACTGTCCTTGTTAAAACATGCAATAGGAGATATTGCTCAACAGCTACTCGTGAATGTGAAACTCTTGGAAGAAATTGAGGTCTTTATCTTGGTCTTGTGAAAACATCACTGGACTCCACACATGAGTAGTTTTAAGAATACATATCACAGGAAAATTTTGAAAACAAATACTGACTGTCATCATGGAATATTTTACTTGGCAAACTGCACCTTCTTACTATTTAATATCTTATAATTAATTCACATAGTAGTGTATACGTGAGGAAACAAGTAATTATATATAGTTATTTGTCAGACATGAAAGCATCCCAGGGGGCTTTCCTCAGGCTCCAAATAACTAGTCTGATACAGCTGCATACTGAGAATAAAAAGGATGTTGTCTATGACTAATTAGTAAATTCTGAAAATCAGAACAACTTACTGGCACTCCAGCTCATGATCCAACCCCCTTCAGCACTGCACTTCATTAGGAACAGGTCTTTAAATCTGAATTGCAAAATAATATTTTTCTTTTCTTATTTAAGTATGACAATTTATCATTTTGAACTGTGGATGTCAAGAATTTCAAATACTTGCCACTCATCATGTTTTTGTTTTCCTCTATTTTAAAAGGGTAATAAGGAGCATTATATTTTTATACAGAGACTACAAATATCTATCAAGTTCTTCTCAGGAAAACATGGCACAGATCGTACTGCACCAATGTATTTTAAAATTCCCTACTGGAAGACAGTAAAGACAGTACCTGTAAGCAGTGGTAGGGCCCCCATGTGTAGGTTAGACTATATTTGGATCTAAACCATGCAACATATTCTTGGGAGCTGCCTGATTACTGCCTCTTTCACAGGAAAGTGCTGATATCACAACTCAGCTGTCTCTCAAACTATGCCAAACTAGTCACGAGTACCACAACAGATACAAACACTGTGACTGCTCTTGATCTGCACTCTTCATGAAAGAGTATTTGTTCTAAATTCAATTTGTCTTAATGCAAGCCATTTCTGTGTCTTTTTTACAACTCTTGGGAGTCCAACCTTTATGTATTGTTAAGAAATGTTGCACTTTTAGACTGAGGTTTTCAAAGTTACAAAAGAAACCCAACCATTTGGCTGTGGGTACTTTTCACAAAGTGAAAACACCTAATTTTTTCAGTAGTCACCTCCCAGCTAACAGTGAAAATTGGACCAAAAGTAAAATAAGAACAAAACTAAGGCTTTATTTTCTTTTCTCTTTTGCTTGCATAATACCTAATTTGTATGGAAACCTTCACCTTAATTACTCATCTGAAGACCAATTACATCATATTGCTAGTTGCTCTCTAGGGTTGCTCTCAGTGCAATAAAACCTCTCCTTACCAGAAAGTAGTAGCAGAGTTTAAAAGGGTTTTCAAGAAGCTCCCTTCTTATGATTAGTTTCAGCTGTTTGGTTTTTTCTTAATTGTAGAAACATCATTTTCAATCCTGGCTATGGCTGGATGATAGAATCATTCTGAACATAATTTATGTAGAAGTAAACAAATTCAAGTAACACTGAATACATCCTACAGTTTGTACACATACAAACTAACTCACTGCTACAAGGGATGGCACAATCTGTACCTCAGTATGAACCACAATTTATGAACTGGTGTCAGGGATACTGCTTCTGCACTTTAAGTTAGGAATAAACTTTAATAGTTTCCTTAATTAAAGCTATGGCAGACAAGAAGGATTGGTCCTGCTCCAACACACTGACATATTATAACTGCTTTTCTAATTCCTCATATTAAGATTTCTCACTAACATAATGATGGAAATAAGATGACAGTGCTTTTGATAAGAAAAAATATTAATAAATGATAACACATTAATACTATTTAATATTAATATTTCGTTTTAATATTAATACCATTTAATTAGTTTTTAATAGAACTTTGGAAATCAAATTCCTCCCTCCTTGAGTGAAAGTTTTTCTTTCTGCTTGATTGGTTTCTCAACCCAAATCCAAATGACTAGGTACTAACCCAAACTGCCAGCTGATGGAGATGGAAATCTTTATTTCTTAGCTATATGTGATACTATTGACACTTTTCACTTCCAAAAATATTTTTTCTTTGAGGAGGGATATATTCTAATACTTTGAGGGTTATTTCCATTATGGAAGTCTCTTGCTCACACTTTTCCAATATTACATCTAAATTAAGAAATGTATGTTGTTGATAACTGTACTTGGCCAATACAATGCAACACGTATCCCACTGCAATTTGATTCTAGCTATTTATCCTTCATAAGATTTCTTCTCTTCACTACAATCCATGGAAGTCAAATTAATTTTGAAAATGTACTTTATTTTTGTAATCCAGTGGTTAAAACCAACAAGATTAACAAGAAGATTAACAACAGATTGCACTAATTAGGTAAGTGAAGAAGTGCAATATTCATATTGCTGGGGAAGAAGGTTAATCGTATTTTTAAGCATACATAGGGATAAATTAGTAAATCTTTCCAAACAGAATAGTAACATACAACTGTGAGCTAAGGGACACCTGATAAGGTCTAACCAAGTGTCATTTCTGACGTGCTCCAGAAATCTCTGGAAAGAGGCAATTTCTCCTCTAAGACTGCTTACTTCCCTCCACTGACAATGATTCAAATCAAGCCAGCTTATTCAAAAGCATATTTCTCAACTGAAAACCTTCTCCCCTCAAGGGACAATCATCAGTGAAGCTGATGTAATTCTCAAATCCAGACAAAGTCACTCAGTCTTTGGTCTAATTTCATCTGCTACACTTGAAACTGGGACAAACATGACAACAGCAGAGAAACTAGAAGAGTTACTGAGGAGAAAGAATAAATTTGAATATAAATTGAAAATTGTTTCACAAAATATTGTTCTAAGTTAACTATGTTGTATACTGTATAAATAGTACAACTAAATTTCCAAATATCAAAAAATAAACATCATGGTCCACACACCCATAACACTTTTGTGATGTGTAGAGGGCTGACCCTGGTCAGCAATTTAGCACCCAGCAGCTCCTTTCTTGCTCAACCCTTCAACAGGATGGAGGGATTAAAGAAAAGAGCAAAAGTGAGAAAAAACTCATGAGTTTATATAAATAAAATATTTTTGATATCATAAAATAAGTAAAGGGATTCAGGAAAAAAAAAGACTCAAAAGTAACCACACTCCAGCTATCACCAGCAGACTAATGCTTGACCAATCTCTGAGAAACAGCCACACTGTACTCCTGTTTTCACTACTGAAAATGGCATCACAAACCTAAACCACAGCAAACCTAAACCACAGCACCACACAGGCTGCTATGAAGAAGTTTAACACAGCCAAGATAGATGAGATGTAAAATAGCCTCTGCATCAGGCAAAATCCTCTTGAAAAAGAAGTAAATAATGCAGTTTTCTCAGGTCATGTTCTGTCTTGGTCTCTACAAAAATTATTGTATTTTCCTGTCTTCTTTCTCAAGCTTCCTCTGCTCTCTATTTAATCAGCAATCCTTGGCAGTACTTCTGAAGTGAAATCAGATTTTGCAGAGAGACAGCTGAAACATGCTCCTCTAGATGCATCAGATTACCGTGGTAGGCAAGAGTCACAACCTTTGTCCTGAAAAGCCTTTTCAGCATAACTCCACCATCATAAAAGCAGTGGGTATTGAACACTCTTTGAAATATATCCCAGAGGGTAATCTTCAATTTGAGAGTACTGTAGGTGTAGCTTCGGGGAAAAACTAATTACACTTCACCAGAACACCTGTTTTAGGAAGCTGTTATTGTTAGGTAGGATCATGTATTAAAAGCACCTACACCTGGGCAGCACAGCATAATCCATACACAACCTGCTCACAAAGTATCTCAAACTGCATAATAGCCTGAGGCAGAAAAGAGATTTAAAAGTATTTGGAATAAGGCTTCCAGCATGTAAATTAAGAAATACCATTTGTTTAAGTATTGCTTTACACAGTACTCTGAGGGAAAGCTAAATGTGATGTAAATATTAACAAATATTATTATAATATAAAAAAGTTATCCACCATAAAAGTATCTAGAAGCATCACACAGCTTTGGAAAAGCACTGGTTCATTCTAGGACAGAAGCCAAACTCTTCCATCATTCAGGTAAAATTTATGCAGCTTTTCCAGACCCACCACTGAAAAAGTGTTTTTATTTTTGTTCTTCTCCTTAAGAGAGGAAAAGCAAATGGGAGCATCATTACTTCTGCTTATTCTTTCAATTTTGATAGTGCTAGAGCACAAATCAGGATTGTATTTAGTGAAACTTGACTCTAACATGCAGCCAATGACATCCAATTTTGCAGTACATCCTAAGTTTGTGCAGTGCAAACACAGAAACAGCTCTCATATCTAATGGCTCTAGCCATTACAAAAAAAGCCTTCTCTGAAAGGCTTTGTGTTAACATTTCTATACCTGGCACTGCTTGCAATTAAAGACAGAATAATAGCAGAGTGAAGAAAGGGTATCCACTGAGAAAGGAAGGTTGGGACCATTTCAGCCTTTCAAGATGAGGCATAGGACTCTGAAAAGACTTGGTTTTACACTACTGTTATTGTGCCTTTTGCTGTTTGTTAGTTTAGTATATAGGGTCTCTATCCAGAAATAAAATCCTCTACTCAAAGAGACATTTGAACTGAAAAAGGGATACAGTAATAAAAGCACAACTCTGAAGAAACATGGGTATTTCAGTCCCCTGTCCCTTCCACAAAAACAACCCTAAAGTTTTAATTTGTAGCCTTACTTCCCCTCCTTCCAGCACATGACCTCACAGTCAGGGATGGACAGACAAGGCCAGGTCTGGCCTTGTACCAACTGTGCACAGCTCAAGTTTGGAGCCAACACTGCAGCTACAGCACAGAACCAGAGGCCAAGCCAGAATGGTTTGCCTGTTGAGGCAGCTTCACCTTTGGCAGGGAGAACCTCTTGGGGAGTGACCCAACCTCCTGAGCTTTGCTCATTGTCACATCTTCCTAGTGTAACCTACTCCCATTACCTTCAACATGGGCAAGTGTTCCTGGATCAGGAACATTTTTAAGTTACAATTTAATGCCTATAAATGTAATAAGCAAATATATTGTTTTTATGTAAATAACATGCCCCAATCTTTTATTCACTTATGCATGTTCTCTGAAAGAAGTTAAGCAGATTCACAATTACTCCCCAGAAGCAATGTCAGTTGCCCATAAAGAAACAATTTGGCCAAGAAATCTTCTCAAAAGATTTCATATTGAAATCAGGTACTGCACAAACTGATAAATCCTCTTATAATAAGAATGCATCAGCTTCACATACAATAATCTACTGTGTCCTCATCAAACATTTCACCCTCAACGTTGATAAAAAAGTTTATATTCTTTTTTTGCTTATGGCATGCCTGACAAGTTACACACAAAGCAACAGACTCTAATGTGAGAGACATGGAAATCACCAAGAAAGTGATGTTTTCAAATGTTTTTTTGCTTTCATTTGGAAGAGTGACAATAGAGCTGCAGGGGGAAAAAAACCTCTTAAAGCCCCTAAATTCACCATAACTCCATTGCTCCAGTGACTCCCTAAAATACAGAATGACTGAGGAGTTCCCAGGAACACAGATCCACAGACTAAGCCACAGCAGTCTCCAGGGACTATGGGATAAAAAGCAGTTGATGCTCCAAGTTACACTGCTGGACCTGATGTCAGATACCTCTGGAACATGATGGGGGGGCAAGGGATTTGTTTCTGGAAGATTTTTAGTTCTGCTTCTCAAAACCAGCTTACATCAGAAGGCTTACCATAAAAATTAAGTAGAGATGTATATAAAGCTGAATTATTATATGCTCCTTTCCTGAAAACAGCCACAAATTCTCCAATGTAAGTCTACAAATGAACATTCCCACTGACGTTAATGCAGATACTAATTCAAGCAAGCTGCAGGCATTAACTTCAGCAGAGTTCAGCCAAAGGAATAATCTTAAAAGGCCTCAATTTATCCCATTTATTGTGCATCACCAGAGAATAATGCAGGTATTGGGTGGGACTGCAGAGTACCCTAAACTACATCTCCTCACAGATGCTTGACTTTCAATTTAGTCTAAACAGAACTGCTCACTTGTCAAAGCCCATTCTGCTGCCAACACTTAAGCTTTATGGTAAGAATGGCCTGACAGCACAGTGGTATTATGTGTTTACAGAATCAGGGTTTTCATGAGGCAGAGCAACAGTTAGCACCAACCCTGGGAGATGGTGCAGGACTTTGGCTTTCACTGCTGGAGTGGGGATGGGTTCCTTCACCTGATGATGCTAGATTGTACATGTGATTCTCTTCTGATTAAGTAGCTTGTTGTTCCCTGATACCAATAGAACAACCCAATAATGAATCTTTACACAATCACAATCTTTAATTGTGATTAACAATACTAGAATCTAATCTATAGCATTTCTTACTTCCTAGGGAGAGAAAATAGGAACCTGCAGCAGTGAGAACAGAAACTAAATCTTATTTACACAAATACATTTTTCAAATGGTTGAATTTAGATTGTCTAAGTATCTGATTACCATGGAAAAAAAAGGATAATTTTCCTATGGAAGCATAAGAAATTTTCTAATTCAAGACCTCAGCCATATAAACTGGTCACACCTCCATGCAGATCAGATTTTTTAAATTTTGTTTTAAAGAACTTAATTGGAGTGATTATTTTATTTGATCAACATGCTGCACATCTAATTCACTGTATTGAATATGTCTATCCCTTTGACAGCTTATGAATCAATAGACTCATCCCACAGTAATTTACACAGAAGTGCTAAGCCTGTACACAAGGTATCACCTTCACAGTAGGCATTGTCCTCTCGAAGGGCTCGGAAGCCGTCTCGGCAGCTACAGACGGCTCTGTCCTCTAGGTTTCGGCACACAGAATGCTCCATGCAGTTATGTCCTTCAGTGCAAAAGTCATGGCCTGTACAGAAACAAGCATGATTGAGGGTTAAAAAGAATCCGGGGATTACAAAACATACCTGTCAAACACAGTGCTACCTTTTTCCCAGTTCTTTTTCTCAGTTGGGTCAAAGAATACCTTTCTATTGTCTGTGAGATACAGAAAAATAAATTGTACCAAGCATGAAATGGATGAGAGGAGTAGTAAAGGCCACCAGAACAGAGTGCCTCTAGGTCTTCAATTCAATTTCAGGTTATAGCACTGATCTGAAGCAGCTGGATAAGAGGCTTGCTTAAATCCCCTTACTGTCTCCTTGTCATTGTTAATTACTTTTACGGGACATGTCTTAATTATATAGTTCTTGTCATTTTTTTTTGTTTGTTTGTTTGCACATTTATAAAAGAGCTTAACAGCTTAGACACATGGCATCTCATTTACTAGTGATATTACTTTTATCACTTTTAGTTCCCAGGTATATTTATAAAATCATTCTGTATTTAACCAAAAGCCTTTGATTAACATTAACTTGTCATGGTTTGATGCTGGTGCAATGCCAGTGTCCCCCTCACTTCCTTGTCAACCTACAGCACTTGGTTTGTTTCACTCTTCTCTTATCTCTTCCCTTCCTCCACTAACTGAATACTCTTCCCTTATTGCATCATTCTTTCCATTAGAGAGAATTTTATTTTTAAATCTCACCTGTTAGCCATCCTTATTTCCTATTTTCTTATTTTTGATTTCCCCTTTTTCCTGAGTGTGGCCATTTTCTATTGTACCTTAATTATATATTTTTAAGACTATGAAGTTCTTTTCCAGTCTGGAAAATTTAGATTGAACCTTTCAACTCAGTAGGTTTCTTTTTAAATTTCTTCTGTTTGCTCTCATGAAATTTAATGATTTAATGTTGTTGAACAACATTAGCTGGTTCTAGAAACTGACTTGAAGCTTCCATAGTTTCCAGATCTGTATATAAAGGTGTGGAGCTTGTCTCCTTCCCGGTTTTCTTATTAATTTTATTTGTTTCAAGTTTCCTTCTTTCACTGAAGCATTAATTGATCAAGCAGCAGCAATGTTTTCCAATAATTACTTTATTCTCTGAAAACCACAGGAGACCTTGGGAATGTGGGCCAGGCTCAGGGGACCAGGACTGGTGTAACAGCAACAGCTCCAGAATGCAAGCTGGCATCAGGCTGCAACACGAGCCTCTTGCAAAACAGCAGAGAAGTATTTTTTAGCAGTAAAGATTATTGGTTTTATCATTACACCTGGTCTCTGCTTCATATTTTGCTGTGAAAGAGCTTTTAACCCTAACCTCACAGGAGGCTAGTTAAACAAGGACCCCAAGCAGGACAGTGGCAGCAGAGATGCCTGGAGGTCAGGTTAAAGAAGTCTTTTGCACTTGGGCAGCTCAGGAACAGTGTGAAGCAACAGGAATGATGCAAAAGAAGACAAGGAAGCAGAAGATCCCATAAAGACAAAATGTTTTAGTACTGAGACCCAGTGACATGGTTATGACAGAAACATCACAGACCTATTGTGATATGACCGGCTAATATTTTTCTTCCTCCTGCTGTGGGTTGTTTCTCTAAACTAAATGTATACTTAGGTAATGTTATTCAGACATCACCATTCACCACAGCAATGGTATCTAACATAGGACATTAAGAAGCAAAATATTCTACACTTTAACTGTGGAAGAGGGTCTCCAATACTCCTTGATGACAGCAGAAGCATGTGTGTCAAGAGCCACCTCTGGCCATGGCAACATCTACTTTTTGCCTTTTTGCTGCCCTCATCATTGAATCCTGAGTTCATGGAAAATCAAGAGGCTTATTTCTGAATTTCCTGCCTGTATTGGATTGCATCAGATTTTGACATTAACTACAAAGACACATGTCATCCAGAAAGCATGAGGGCTTTCATACTTATTATTATTAAGATTCTCAACATTCATACAGCAGCTGTATTAATAAACAAAATACATGCTACTGAATAATAGCCTACAGCAGATTCTTGTTTAAATAATAAGCTCCTCAGCTCATGAGAAACCAAGCTAGCAGAGTTTAGGGAGGATTGAAAATATTCAGAAAGCACTTGACTGACATATATTAAAATTTCCTAGCTATAGCAGGCACAAATAACATAGAATCCTTTTGTCTAAGCTACTGAAGATTTTATAGAAAATTATCATTAAAAAATCCTTTTGGACTGTGACAGACTTCAAGACCTGTCTTCTCTTTTCTTCTACTTTCTTATCCCTCTGCTTGATGTCATTAATCATATTCTTTACGTTTGTGCTGAGTAGCACAGAAATAGCGGTAGCTGCAATCTTTGCTGATGTATTCCTAAAAATCAGTCCAAGAGCCTAACACATTCCTTCATGCCAGGTATCACTTTATCTTATTTAGCTATAGAAGAAACAGATGTAGCCACTTGAAGATGCCAACGCTAATAGCTTTGAATATACCCGTGTTAGTCCACATCAAAAAGGACTCAGAGCACTTCCTACATCTCTCTCCTTTGGTAAGGATCAGACTGGGTGCAGCACGCAAAGGTGCACAGCATACAAAAATATTTCCCAAAGTTTCTGCTTATAGATGTAGACTAGAACCCCAGAGGGGTGAACAAGTTACCCAAGTACTTGAACAACTGCATAGCACTAACAGTTCTCTGAAAGAGATGTCTCAAAGCACCCCAGAAAGATGCTGGCAAACATGAATATTTCTCCAGTCTATTTAATTTGGACACTGGGGCAGGTGAAGGGTAGAAAAATGACTAATTATATACATGATTTCTTAGAGTCTCCATCCATTTTTGGCTGGAATAAAACACAAAAACTTGTTTCACAGAATTTACATTACTGAACATTTTACAAACAATTTTCAGATGTCACAGTGCAGTTGTTACCTATTCAGCTTCCCAAGATCTACAGTGATCATCATGCATAGGAGTGTCTTATTCAAAATTATCAGAAAAAGAAGTCCATTTGTAATCTAGAAGAATTAAAAATTACACTGAGCTTGTATATAACCTGCTATTACCTTACCTTTACAGACTTTGCAGCAACTGTGAGATAAGGGGATCTGTTGAGATTCTGGGCAGTTCAAAGCTGTACAGCTGTCTTTTGGAATTCGCTGCATTTTGTGGTCCTGTTAAATTGAGGTAATTGATTAATACTGTGAGATAGGAAATAAAGGAAGTTATAACTTTAATGGAGTTTCAGCATTATAAAATACACAAACCCATGTCTAGGCCAAACTCCAGGTACCTTCAAATACCATTTGAGAGGCCAACACAGCACAATAAAAGCATGAGGAACTCTCCTATACTCAGACCTTTTAAGCAAGCAGAAGTGTGGCAACAACTCTCATTCTTCTCTTATCCTAGCTGTCAAGTAACTTGCCACAGAATTTTCTCTTAGCATTATGCCTGTAAGAGTTACAATTATTTCTCAAAAACTGAGGCATCAGATTCCAGAGTCAAGGGTCCCCATAATGAATACTCTAAAGAAGCTTGTTATATACACAGCAAGTAAAATCAAACCTGAGCATCTCTGATCCCACTGCTTTCAGTGGCAGTAACACTGAAAGAAAATGACACCGAGTCCCTATTAGGAAAGAGAGTTTTTCTCAGCTAAGTTTGGATCAGGCATCTGGAGTGTACCACAGCACAAGATGGTGCATAAGGATCTTCAGACATTCAGTGCAGGTCACATGAAATTGCTGCAGTATGGCCACACAAAATGCTTGCCTTAGCAACCTGGCTGCCATGGGTGTACCACCTTTAGGCTCCCTCAGGCCATAAACAATGTGTCTTGCAGTGCTCTAGTCATGATAGGGCAAAGAAAGAAAACAAGGCAAACAACAGCATGCTCCTCAGAGGCATCTGCCATAAAATAAACTATGTGGTTAAAATAATAGTTCAATGAACTCAGGACCCTGCACTCCTGCATGCAAGAAAAATATCTACAATAATGCATATGCCATTTTATGTATGTGTATACTATTATTATTGGTCTAGCATTTAATTTTAAATCCTCTTTAATAATGAAATTTAAAGATGAACATGTACACAATAGCCAATATCAAAACGACTGCTCAAACTTTACCTTAAACAATCTGGACAGAGAATTCAGCCCTAATCTTATAATACAATAAAGCAAACCAGACAGAGATGTGCTGTACAACAGAACAAACAAAACCCAGCAATCCAATAAGCTAAATTAACCTTTGATAGAAATAACATCAATTAAGGTAGTCTGGATTTCATTTTAATCTTTTATAAATTCTAATTTGGAAGATAATTTTTCATTCACTTATTTATAATATTGAAACAGAGAAGTGCATGCCTATAGCATGCACAACTGCAGCAGCCAATAAAAACAGAACATGATGCTTTTAATTACATCCGGACAAAATGAAAAATTTCCATACATTGCCTTGATAACATCATTATAATCCTTCAAGCATGAAACCAGTACCTGTGCCATTCCTATTAATACCTCTTGACTTGAAGTCATTAATTACATCCTTTTATGAGAACTCTGGTAAAAATAAAATAATGTTCATTCACAAATTCCTAACTGACCAACAAAGTTTACAGCATATGGATTTTATGCTCTGAATTATCATTCATGAGGCTGTTCAGCAGAAACTGTGAGTACTTCAGTCCTTGAAAAAGTAACATTTCAGTCAGCTGAAGTTGCTGCTTACTATTTCTATCAAGACAGTGAGGCAGCCTACCAGAAAACAAGTCTAATCAACAAAACACAGACTAGCCCAGCCAACAAAGGCATTTTTTTCATACAGTATCACAATTGCCAGCTGCAAGGAACACAAGGCAACATCACATAACTTTTGATGGTTGTTAATTATATCCATTGACTAATCATAGAATTCATGTCCTGGGTGCCATGTTGAAAATACAAGCTCATAGCCCTAAAAAGCCTACAGCTGAATCCAAAATTATTTCTGGCCAGCTTCTCCTTGCCATTCTCAAAAGGGTTTCAGAGGTCCTACTGCAGCAATTAAGCTCATAAAGATTAAAATCAACAGCAGTTAGACTTTGTAAGATACTCTTTTTAACAACTGTATGAAAATGTGGGATTTCCAGAAACTGGTCTGATGGACAGCTGCACAGAGAGAGGCGAGAGGAGTTGCTCACCTCTTTTTCTCTGCCCTAGAAACGTGTGTTCAAGTTTTCAACTCCAGCTCACAGCCTGCAGCTCTCCAAACAGAAAGAATTTTACCCCATCCCTCCCCTAGAGAGACAACACACAACTCACTGCAGCAGTCTGTGTAATTCTTAACCCACAGCTGTCCCTGGCGTAGGTTTTCCCCTTAAAGTATATTTCTGCCCTGAAGAGCAGCTCTATTCATGTAGCAGGGCAAGACTTGACTCAGCATCAGGTATGTTCTGTTTACAAATGAAAACCCCAAGCCTGCCCCATGTCCATCACTAGAAATACCAGATACCTGGTGTACCAGCTCTTTTTCTTCTTTTCCCTCTAGCTTTTCCTCTAAGAATGATCCTGAATTCCAAACTATGCCCCCATCACTTTTGTGTATCTCTTACACCTGAGCACATAATTTTGAACAATAACACTGCAGAGGGAAACATAAGGTAATCTGCTGCTGTTTCTTTACTGATGGTGGGGATGATACCTAGGGAAGAAAGAATGCTGCTTG
This sequence comes from Peucedramus taeniatus, assembly GCA_013400575.1. NCBI lineage: Eukaryota > Metazoa > Chordata > Aves > Passeriformes > Fringillidae > Peucedramus > Peucedramus taeniatus. Next base: position 200,954 of record WBNO01024473.1, read on the forward strand.
ATTGCCAAGCTGTATCATCAAAGCTTGCAGCTATGCAAAGTAAATTTATTTGTAAAAATTTGATGTGGAACTCAGACAACATAAACACAGGATCTATTAGATGCCTTTTCTGTCACTTCCTAAGGTACACCTATCTATATTTCAAAAGCATGACTTTGATATTTCTAACATGCAAGAATCTTTATTCCATCAATAGTATTCTTACCTTGCACTCAAAAAGAACACAGTCCCCTGAGCTTGAATACACAGTTTCTCTTTGTCCTTCAAAGTAGGTTCTGCCTTCAAATACACACACCGCTTCAGAGGGAAAAAACAAAACAAAACAACACAACAGAATGATTTTTTGTAAATGTGTTGGCACACTGCTTATAGAATTGATACATTTTCTTAAAGAGAACTGCATTTCAAAATGAAAAGACTGATTCAGCTGCAAGAATATTCTAAACCCACCTACAGGACTGCTGGATATCTTAAGAAAAAAAAACAGAGGAGAAAAAACCCACAAAGTACCAAAAAAACCACATGTAAGTAGAAAGGTGAAGGATGTTGAAACAATATGGAGTACAGATAGCTACTGAGATGGCAGAAGAGACGTGTCTCAGGTGACACCAAAAAAGGTGACTGCCTGCAACACAGCTCACAGGTGCACAGGAAAATGGAGCTGTGAGAGCAGAGCCTGTGGCACTAATACATAATTAGTTTCTTGAAGAGGAATGTTGCATGATGAAGGGTGATCACTGAAGCCACATGCTTATTTGTTATCACAGTCCTTTGATGTTTCCTCACCCCACACAGTTATTTAAACATTATGCATCTGTATCTTGATTATCCCAGTTCTTTATCATTACTGCTAGGGCATAATAAAGTATACGAATTTTATTGCACAGTAACTGACTTTTCATGACTGCCTTTTTTTTTAATCCCCCAACAAAAACAGGATGAAGTCTCCAATGATCAAATGACAGACAGATGTCACCAGGGTTGGTGTTTATCATACCATGGCCTTGGTGCCACTCCTGCAACCCAGCAGCACAAGGTTTTACAACTGACACAGCTCGTACTGGATTGCTCACTAAAAATTCCTACTCAGTATTTAAGGCTTACATAAAACATCTTCACAGCAAACTGTCTTGCCTTTTTTTTTTTAATGGGTCCATTACTGCAATTACATTATGCAAAGTATAAAGGCTGAGTAAAGTAACTGCTAGGTACAGAAAATCAGATGTCTGTCTCTGTTGCTTAGGACACAGTCAAGGCTCATCAAGTAAGCATAATCATGAAATAACAGGAGTAGGTTACAACTTTGAAGTTCCAGATTACATGTTAGAAGTCTAGTTTGCTAACCATTGATTTGGAGATGCAAATCAATTAAACTTTCACAGAGACATTTATCTATTCTGTTTAAATAGACTGCAATTTGTAGACAATTTTAAAATATCTAAAAGCACAAGATTTGTTTTTTACTTTGAATGACCTATATTAATTAGAATTATTCCTTTTATTTTCATTTCTACTTTTCTTTTTTAACTTGCAGGTCTTTCTTACTACTTCATCAGCATGTAAAAAGTAAAGTTTTGGAACTGATGATGAAAAATAAGTGATGGGTATAGCAACAAAAATGGGGTTTTGAAATTCAAAAATATTCACTATAATTATGTTATAAAATATAAATTATCTTGTGTGGTATAAGCATCCAAAGTGCTCTCCCAGTCTTTATCTCAATTCACTAATCCTTTGTTACATTTCCTCTTTCCTATACAGCTGTGGAGGGGAGCGAGAGAGTGGCTTTGGGGAGTCCAGACAGGGTCAAACCACTACAGGCAGAGTGTGTGACTCACAAAGAGTCATAGAAGCTCAATACTGTGTCCCTTTCCTCTCCCCAAAACAAGCTCTTCTAGAAGGAAGTATATTAAATAATTCTATATAAATCTTTACCAGGAACTAGCAGATCTTGAATCTAAGCAAGACAAGACAATCACCCAGTCATACGTATCACTTCCTATGCATCACAGGCCATGACACTAAACTGAAATATTCAAATACTAAGCCCTTTCCCTTGCCTCTTACATTTCAATTTCTAAGAACAACTACATGTGACAGGGAAAAATACAGTAGAGCATTGCCCGAGGACCATACAATGGCAATGAACTGTTAACTTAACACATCCTCATTTTCCCAACAGACAGACTGTGACTGTTCATGGAAAAGGCAGAAGACATCAAAATCACTGTCATTCTATCTTAGAAGAAAATATGCTCCTAAAGCCAAAATACTCTGAACATATGAGTGAGACTACCCAGGCATCTTAGAAAAAAAAAGTAAAACAACAAACTACTGCAAAGCATAGTCCACTCAAACCAGTCTCTTTATTAATGGCAACAAACCTGATTCTTCAAAGAAACATAGAAAATAACATACACAGAAGAACCATCAAAAGAACACATCCAGCCTAGTGTGAAATCATAAAGCTATTTAGCTATTTTTTTATTTCACCAACAGGCTTCGGAAGTCTTTGCATACGAAACCATTCTAATGCAGTAACACAGTCTCACAAATACTTGCTTTCAACAAGAAAATCAGCTCTTCTCCATGAAGTCTTGGAAACAAGAAAAGCTTAGAAATTCTGAGTCTGTGAGAGATGGCTCTGCCCAGATGGCCCTTGACTCAGTCCCATGTATCTCCACGCAGCCAAGAACTGTTTCTCAGAGGTTAGAACATGGCAGCAGAGTGCATGATTCAAGCCTGTGTGGTTGCCAGAAATTTCAAGCAGAACTCACATGCCCACCATGCAGCTAAGAAAATTATATCTCATCCACTGAACTCCCCTAAATAAACAACCCAAGCATTTTGCTGTGGCTTTGCCAGCAAGGTTATAATGTCTCCAGGTATCAGCGACCTGTCTATATAGAATGACCAAACTATGATAAAAGAGAGAAAACCCAACAAATAGTAAATGCTCAATTAAAAAGAATTATTTGAAACTGAATTGAAAACCTATTCCGCTGAATAATATAAGCACAAGCTTAGGCATGTCTTCTTATGGACTGCTGCTCTCACTGACAACATCCAAAAGGGGTATTTCTCCTTAAAACTATGGCTCCATGTTTACTTATCATGACAGACAGCAGTGGGTTTAGTGATGGTATCAGTTTGCCAGTGCTCACTCTCTTTTTCTCCCAATGATGCCACAAATGCCTCTTTTCCCTGCTCTTTTGTCAGCCCACTCCTCTTCCACTGCCCACTGAGGAGGCATCCTGACAAACAGTAAAGGGCAGATTTGCACCAGGCTACCTGGAGGCTTCTAAAAACTTTAAGATTATCTGGTTAGGTGAGTATTAAGCACACATGGAAAGATTTCTAGAAAGACAAATCTACTACATTTTTTCTGCACCCCTTTCATCCTAAGACATTGGCACCCACACCCCAGGTAGTGTGGAACAGAATGTTCCTCCTGCCTCCTGACAGCAACTGTCACAGCCAGTAAAAATCCTATGATGCTGGTGATTCCTGCCTTTATTTTCCTTCAGAAATAAAGATGCTTCAGTAACATGAACATCTGGACTAGTCCTGTGTAAATGGAAAAGTCTGGTGAAGACTTAATTTCTGCTTGACTAGATGCTTCCCAGGATACTTTGATTAGTTTGTGATTGGTATCTCTCTGGGGAAACATATCATCCTTCATCTTCCTAAGTCCTTTCATTCAACAGACTGAGTCACAGTCAGACATTACCTGATTATTAGCTCTTCCAGATCTTGATAGTTATTGCTTATGTAGGGTTTCATCTACAGCTGAATTACACCAACCATTTCCTCTTGCCATCAAATTTCCACGTTCCCCCAGTACTTAAAAATAATACATATTGTTCAATGCAGAGGTTTCTAAGAAGATGAAACAGGAAGCCTACAAAACGTGCTTAGAAGTTTGACTACTCTTGATCTATTTGTATGCAATATTACATTGGCAAGCATCTGTGTACAGGGTCTAAAAATTATTAGAAAGGTCTGTTTATGTTTACGCAGCTATATTAATAATGCAACTATCCTTTAGTTTTATTTAACACATTGTGATGACATGGAATCTTCTCCATGTTCTTCCAGCAAAAGGAATCTTTCAGGAGCCCACTTGCTGTTGTGTTTGTTCAATGAATTATCAACAGTTTGTTAAACCATCCCTTCTCTTCCACAATCCATTCTTCTTCCCACTGGCCTCCAAATGACACTTTCCTTTTGCATTATTTCAAATGTCCATGCAAAATCCATGACCCAGCAAACTCCTGCCATCCATTCACTGAGATCTCAGAACGTCAAGCAGTAAATTTTCTCATTTCTGCATTTATCACCTTCACTGTCTAGATTGTGCATGCTTTCCCCTGAGGAATGCACGTACACTTCCCTGTGGTATCTCAGCTAGTTGGGATTCGCACTTATCACCAAGGGAAAGCAGAAAGTTTAGCACATTGGTCAACTCCTCAAACCACTCAAATTTCTTGTATTCACAACTGCCCAATGAGTAGCAGATAGGACTGGCAGTTTTGTGAAATTTGTCAGTAATTATGAATGGACAACCTAAAAACTGGTAATTAAGTCTATGTTCCTTCATTCTTTGTTCACTTATGTTGGCTGGTTGGCAGGGAGGAAACTCACCCAAAATTATCTCACACAGAAAAACCCTCAAACCTGTCTCGTTCACTTCGTTTTCCTTCCTCCTTGGAATCTCTTTGATTACATTTTCTGCTGTTCAGAGATGAAGGCCTAGGCACTGTGTAAGTCCCATTAATCCTACTTTGCAAGCTTACATAGTGCAAAATCACAGTGTGGCTCTATCCTTAGAAGTACAGAGATAATCACCACCTTCCCTGAATTTCTTTCTCTTGACAGCCACATCATTACTAGGCATGGCTCTCACCTCTTTCTCATTTATCTTTGGGATTTGGGCATTATTTTTTCTTTGCTCATTTTCTGGAAAGCACAAACTCCTCTGTTACTGCAGTCAGTGAGGCTGCAGACTTACTTTATTTTGTGCTATCTCCCTCAACAATTCAAAATTATTCCGAATTTCAAGCTGAAAAATATATTGCAAATTTCTCCAGTCAATCACTGCTGGAAAGCTGCATATATCTGCTTCTGCTTCCTCAGCTGAACAAAGAAAAGTGTATTTGAAATTTTATCATGACAAGGAACCAATTACTATTTGTGTCTTACTTCTTATTAGCTGGAAAAGCTAAATGTTTCTATTCCATTTAAAACACAAAGTCATTATTCTATACTAGTCTTAGAATCATTCAAGAGTATCTACAGTGGGAGACACCTCCAACAACACTAACAGGCTGTTTAGTTACACTGGCAAGGAGTCAATCTGAAATCCTAAATACCTCCTCCTACCTCTCATATTTCCTATATTTCCATCAACTGCCTCCAGGAAATTACATAATTTATCTCTCCTATGTGGTATTGTTGAGAAGTTTTCTATAGAATTCATCTCAATCCTGGAATACAGGCTCCTTGAGTCATCCTTAAAGACTAAACAAGTAATCTGAGCTCTGAAAAAGCAGTGAAAATATGACTAAAACCTCTATTGACAGCAGTTCAGCTGAGGCAAACAGACCTAACAGATGAGTGAAACTTTTAAGTAGGCTGCCATATAGGAGAGTCTGGGAAAGAGGCTGCAGCCAATCAAAGCCAATGGACACTAATTGCACAAATGGAGGCATCTCTTGGTAAGCAAAGATCCAATCTGGACAATGTGTTTGATGTCAGCTTCCCTTAAAAAGGGCATTACTTCTATTCACACTGCCCCTTTAGCTTGGTTAAACAGAGCAGCCAGAACAGTTCAATTGAATGACGTGCAAAACTTTGGCTTTAGTGCAATGGACCATATTCTGCTTGTTGAAGAGAACTGGAGTATTTTGGACTATATACATGGTATTTAAAAAACTTGGGCATGCCCAATGTGAACAAAATGCCCACCCATTTTATGACAAATTCACTATGTTGACAATCCAATACCCAAACAACTTTCACAGGGAAGCGTCAAACTATAAAATCAAAACACCTTAGACAAAAGCCTTGGAGGTGTCAAGAGAAGAAAAGCAACTCAGGTTAAAATTGTAATGCAGTTGTCATTTAATTAATAATCTTAAAGGTTTATAAATAGTACAACAGTCTGACAGACCAAAAGAACTCCAATGCAAATATTACAGGCCTGCTTAATCCCCATAAAGATGGGATTAGACATTATCTGATAGATTCCTTATGTCAGCTATCCACAACACCAGTGACATAGCTATATTTAGTGAAGGTGCTAAGATATTTTATCAAATGTTGACAGGAAAATTTGTACTTTGTTCCCCTCTTCTCAGCTGGACTGCTGGGCTGATTGTAAAAGATACTTTTCTGAAAACTTTGTTAAGAGAAAAATAGCAGAGTTTAGAAAACTAGACACCTCTCTAGAGCACCTTATACTTCAAGACATGCTTAAATTCACCCATATACTCATCAGAATGCCTCAAGTCACGGCCATTCATATGCCAGATGAAATTATATTAACTGATTCAGATTGAGAATTGAGAATTTATGAAATTAATGAGAAACTGCTGAAGACTTGCATACTTTTGATTTAGTCCTTCGAAATCAATGAGAGCTAAACAGATATCACCAATCAGCATTAACTTACTACACAAGAAGAGGCTTGTGTTCTCCATTGCCATAAGTTAAAACCATCCATGGATGTGACATGGATGGGAGAACACACACCTACTCCTGCAGCTGTGCTTACTCTGCTCCTCAGATACTCCCAACAGGTGGCAGAGGGGAAATAAAATAATATACTTTATTCATTAGGATATTTTACCCAGATTCGCCATGAAGAAAAAGAGTGCACCAATTATGCATAATTTTAAAAGACACATTTTTGCATGTGACTACTGAGAGAGTGGCCTTCTGCAGCTTTGTGGACACAAATCATGAGAACGTGTCCAGTAAAAGGCAAGTGCCTCTGAGCAGCAGCACTTTCCCAGATTTTGACAGTTTCATTTGACAGCATTAAAAAGATCCTATGCAAACTACAAAACTACAAGCTCCACCACCACATAGTAAAGCTGCCATTTATTAGGGTAAAAAAAACTTGGAAGTTATTTTTCCATGCTCCCAAGTCAAAGATTCCACACAGCTTCTACTCCAAAAAATTTACAGTTACCTCCAACAGTCATGGAGGACTTTGACCAACAGCTTGCCATATTATCAAGTACTCAAAGACTACACTCATATTTACCCAACTATCAGGGACCCCACAGATACTTCCATTCTCAATCAGAGTATCCTTGGTCCAGAACAGTTTCCACAGATGTTTTAACTAGAAATTCCGCACTGTCACTTTGCGGCACACACCTCCCTAGTGAAGGCACAGCATCCTGTGACCTGGCATCCCTCTCACTGTATTTATTTTCCTCTCAGATCCAAGTGCTTTCACTTCTCCTAGGAACAGCAGCCCCTGGTTAAGTTGGCTGTCACAGCAATACTCACGTTTGCCTTCTTGGCGCAGGCCAGTCTAACGTGCTCAGACATTCCCAGGAGTCGAGCACCACATCCATTGCTGCTGTTAGATCTCACTTCTTTCAAAGGACCTGCATCTAGCTCTGTACAGCAACTGACAGGGTTTCATGCTCCCAACTCTTCTTCCATCCACTTCTGTTCCCACATAAGGAATCTGCCAATCCTTCCATCCCTCCCTTCAGCCAGAATGACAGGATTAGTTGGCATAATCACGAACACTCCAGATAACTGTATTTAACATTCTTAAGCTAAGTCCTTAGCATTAGTTCAGCAAAAGGTTTTTAACACAGACAGCAGTGTAAACACATTTTTGGAAATCTTGATTAAAATTGGTTATGCAAACTGGCTTTCTAATTTTTTTATATACTCACTCCCAACGTTCATTATCTAATAACATTTAACCAAAAACTAACATTAAAATATCAGGTATTAACAATAGTTTTGGAAGTTTTCAAAAGACAGATTTTAAAAGAAACCTATGTACATCTAACATGCTGTTTCTCAAGGCTCCTAGAAGTTACTATTGTGCATTCCCAAACAATACAATACTTCATGTCTAAAGTCAGTTCAGGATTTGAAACAATTAAAAATTTAAAAGTAGCTGGAGCAGATGTTCACAGATTCTGCTATGTCACAGCTAATTTCTCCCAAATGTATCTGTTGATACTCTGATTCATCACGGAAAAATAGTAAGCTGGAGTTCATAGCAACTGTTAAAGTAGTTACTCCATTTTTTCTTGGGAACTACATTAGTGAAAGAAAGCTTTACAGTCACTGATAATTTTTTAAAAATCGTATTTGTTAATATTCCTATTGTCCTTAGGAGGACCTTTCTAGACATTAGACAGAATTCACACACCATGCAGTTAAGTCTGTTCATCTCTATGGAGCTGTATTCTACTCCAACTGAGCTTTGGCTGCAGCACTTTTCTCCTGCCGGTGGCAAGCAGCATCTCTGTCTTCCTCCCATGTCCCCTGACTTTGCTTCCACTGGGCATATTCCTTCCTTTTTTGCCTTAGCTCCACCCAAAAGAAGATCCCTTTTCAGTCAAGCTGACCTCCTGACTCATCTGCTTGACTTCCAGCATTCTGGAATTGCCTGCTCCTGTGCTCTTAAAAGAGGGTGTTTAAAAAGTGACTAGCATTGATAGAACCAGTGATTCCCCAAGGATGTCACTCCTTAATTAATTTATATGTCTATTTTAACTTTCTATTTCTAAAATGCATTCATTTATTCCCATGTTTCTTCACAGCAACTCACCAAGAGAATACTGCAAAACTGGTAAAATGAAAAATGTGGTTAGGGGCTCACATTGTACTACCAACTCTGTTCATAAATGTCACAGAAGACAATGGACAACATTTAAGCAATCTGAAGTCACACACTACTACTATAAAGAAGCCTGTCTGAAACATTCACGACAACCATATGCAAGATTATTATCTCTTCTATGCTATACTCAGATTTGATTTCTCCTTTAGGTGCCTTGAGGATCTACAAGGTTTCTAGATAAAGCATGATGAAAACATCTACAAAACAAACTCCCCCTTTATAAGCCTGTACAATTAGCCTAGAGAGAAATACTGCACTTTAGTCAATATGAATATAACCTAATGAGACATCTTAGGGAAATAATACCTAAATTTACATGTCTTTGTCAAAGTAGGAACAACATAGAGAGAAGCATGCCTGTTCATCTTCCCTGCCTTCAAAGTACCTGAAATGCTCACTTACTAGAAAAAACAGGTTATGTGCCTATTTTCCAGATGAGTCAAGCATATTTACTTGCTTTGATTTTAGGATTGGGGGTGGGGGGGAGAGGAATCTTATGACTGAAACCAGGTGTTTTCTGAACCAATTTATTACATCAAACAATAATGTCACTGTAATTCTAACACTACTACGTATGAATACACTGGACATCAGAAAAAAAAGGAAACCTAATAATACCTTCAAATTTTTCCAATTGTTAGGAAAAAAAATTCTAGATGTAAAATAATGTTAAGCGATTTTAACAAAATGTCACAAATTAAAATGAAATCAGGAAAACAGTCAAAATTATACTTGAAAATAATTTAAAGCAAGAAGGGGAAGACCAAAATTTTCACTTAAAATCAGACTCTTACACAAATAATTTCAACAAGTAGAAGGTGAAAATAAACTAGTCAGCTACCCTATAGAGAAAGGTTTGGGACAGTCAACCACCCTCCAAAAAAAATGAACAGGGCTTTCTTCTTAGTGGAAACTGGTAACAAATAAAAAACCCCAAAAAGGTAAAAAATTAGTAAAAATTCTCTATACTGGCCGAGAGGCAGAGCAGAGTTACAGAAACACCACAGACACAGTCCTGTGACTGTGACACAAATCACAGTGTGCAGTGACAAAAGCAAATAGCAGAAACTCTTCAAATAAAGAGGGCTGCAATGATGGTTTTTGAAGGCAACAGATGAGGGAAGCAGGATAAAGGTTTATTACACCATATCAGCCAAGATTTTAATTTTAAAATTGTGTCTCACATGGGACTAAGTGACCATTATTTGAAGCTGAATATATTTTATGAGCTGACAGATGTAGAAACAGTGATCAATAACAGCCTGGAGGTCTATACATCACACTTCAGATACCCACAAGCAGTAGTTAAGAGAAGTAAACCAAGCAGTAGATGGTTTAATTCATTACATGTTTCCACTAAAAAAATGTCAAACTTCTGCAGTCCAAAAAACTGAAAGCCATGGGTTTAAATCATTATCCTCAGAAAAAGACAAATAAAGGATAACAGTGTACATCATTTTATATTAATCTCACTGAATCAACTTCATTCATATTTTACTATCCCTTCCAGGGGAAATAAGACCACATTATTGACAGTTTTGTGGTGAGTTTTCTTCCAATAATTTATTTATTGAGTTTCAGCCTTCACAACCTTCCCATTTTTTCATTTCACAACACAGGCACTGTCAAAAAGTTGTATGTATGCCTTCTTGTACATTCCCATATGTCCTACCAGTGTCTCCCCTAGGCCAGCTTTCCATCCAAACAATCCTTGTCAATGTGGCAGTCCTGTTCTGAACAAGAATATGTCAAGTGCAAACTGGTCTTAGCAAAATTGTGCAAGCCAAGAATCTCATTTGGTTGGTTGGCTGGGTTTTGCAAAGCCTTTATTCCATCAGTACTCTCTGCCTCCAACCTGACACATTTCTGTGACCTTGTCCAAAACCTGTAGTTCTGGGGTTTTCAGCTGATGTTTTTCTCTTTTTTTTTTTCACAGCACATACCCATTGAAGATGTTTGCTACTGATACTAGAGCTACAGAATAAAAGGTCCAGACAAAAACTAGAACATCAGCTACAAGCTGCTGATTTGGCAAAGTGATTCTGGTTATGGGCCAAAAAAAACTTCTAACAACTCCCCCCACAAAAACCTTAAAACAAA
>WBNO01024473.1:212027-253241 GCA_013400575.1 Peucedramus taeniatus
ATAGAGTGACATAAGCACATCACTGCTGAGACCAAACATATTTAAATCAACACACAGGCATGTGAAGGCTTATGTATCCCTAAATTATTTTTCTAAATATAATCAGGTTTGTTTTTGTTTTTTTTTTTAATTATTATTTCATAGCTACCTAAGAAAATTCTGGTGAAATCAGCATTATTAAAGTTAGGGTACCAACATATTAGAAGCTGGAACACTGCCAATCTGTCCACTCCCAGCTGTCTGAAAGCAAATATATTCATATCTAGCATATGTTAATGTTTTATTTGCGCTGGAAATAAACTAAAATAATAATATGCCGCAGGTATTTTATATTTTATGAACTCCCTGGTAAGAATATAATGAAAAAGGAATGGAAAATATAAGCTCTTTTCCCACACAACCTCAACAAAATAGGTTAAAAGGAGAGCAGAGCATGGCCTACAGCAAAATTCTCCACGAAAAAAAATATTTTTAATTCTCTACCAATAAAATTACCAATATTATGTTTCCAATTTCTTCTTTAGTGCAGATTGCTACATATCCAGTGTAACGTATTTTAATGAATAAGGATTTTCTTAAGCATACTTTATTTTAGTATTCACTCCTCAGGCACACAGTAAGACTAAAAGGAGATGATTTTGCCATTAACTGGAGTTCTCTTCATATACTGATTCCTTGCCTCCAGATCTACAGACTTCTAGTGGAGCTCCATAATGCATGGGGTCTAGAACAGCTAAAAGGCCACTCACCTAGGAGGAAGCCACACTTTGAGGCATGAGAAGTCTAAGACAGGCACAGGCACTGAATCCCCCCTGACCTCCTTTGCTAACAAGGAACAACAAAATTTGAAGGACATGGGGAAGTAGAAAATGAAACAAAATAGGAGCAAAATAATTTGGCAAGGCCAAATACTTTAAGCTGTATTTCAATTTACTGTAAGCTATATTTTAATTTATAGTGAACAAAAGACATACAAGGAATGGGTTTTCTGCTCAGAGGGGAACTGCAAGTCAAAAAACTCCCTGTTTTCCTGCTGATGAGGAATACTGCTCAGCTTACCAAGAACAAAGGTCACCCAAGACTACATGCTCAGCAGCAAAAATCCCCTAACAATTCTGTCATTGGCTGTTTAACAGAGATAAACCAAATACTGCTGTGGTGTAAGACTAGTTTGAAAATTGCTATATTTTCTGTGGTAAAGCTATAGAAGAGACTGAGCACCTTGGGTCAAGGGTTAGACTGGCCCTGCCTATCAAAGCCAAGGACACTCCTTCCATTGTCTTCTGGTGGCTTTGAGTTCACAGGAAAGGGCCCACAAGATATTCTTAAGAGTGTCTCAACTTCCTGACATGTTACACATCCCAGAGAAGTGAAGTGTCTGAGGAGATCTTCCCAAAGTGTGTGAAGCCCTGATGGAAGGGACCGAAGAAGGGAAAGAAAGGCTGTTCTCAGTGGTGCCCAGTAACAGGACAAGAGGCAATGGGCACAGATCAGAACACATAAAAATCCATTTGCACTGAAGAAAAGACTTTGTTACTGTGAGGGTGACTGAGCACGGGCACAGGTTGCCTGGGAGGTTGAGGAGTCTCCATCTGTGTAGATTTTCAAAAGCTGTCTGGCCACAGTCCTGGGCAGCCTGCTCAGCACAGCCCTGCTTGAGCAGGAGGGTTGGACCAGAAGACCTCCAGAGGTCCCTTCCATCTCAGCCCTTTTGTGAGACTGACATTGTAGCAGCTATGCTGGATTCACAATTGACAGGTGCATCAAGTATGCTTTTCTGTTACAGCTTTGTAAACCTAAAACATCTCCACTGATCTTATTGACCTATATGAGTTCAAGGACGTGTTTTTTCCTCTTGCAAAAGTATTTAATTAGAAAAATTATTTGTGTCCTATTTCTAAAGGAATATGGATACTGATTTTCTTTTGAAGCCACAAGAAGTAATAAAATGGTTTAAACAGCTGGTAAAGTACAAAGTAATTCATCTCAGTAGTACAAGTGGGTATATAATTTGTCATTCCAGTGTGGTACCATCATTGTATGTAATTCAAAAGCCTGAAAAACAAGGTTGATGTGAGTCATTTCAGCACAGAAAGTCCAGAAAGTAGAGGCTGAATGGACACTATTCTGCTAAATAACATTCAGAATTTCTGCATGCTGACAACAGGAGGTTAGAGTAAGCAACACAGCTCTACAAAACAATCAAGTGCTGGCTATATCCAAGACATCTTTTAATACTATTCTGAAGTAGGCTAATTCATCTGAATTTTCATATTAAAAAGAAACTTCAGAAGAACAGAATTTATGCTCCATATGCCCTTATGTTCTTTTAAAAGCCACACATAAGTATTTAAAATCAAAAAGCAAATATTTTTTTCTTTATTAACCAGAATGTTGCTTCTCTAAAGTGCGCATTTTTTAAAGGACTATGATAAATGAGAAATCATTGTTTTACTGCTAAAAACTGCCTTTTCTTCCTCCAGTACTGATGCCTGCTTTGACACCCTGAGCCTGCTGGCTGCCCACAGCCCTCAGACTCATGCTGTGTTCCAGCCAGCCTGCTGGAGATGCTCTTCCATTTCCCTTCTTCTGATTTACTGCAAGGATAAGATGACCTGCTCAGTCAGTGACTAATCACTTCTCCAAGCTGCAGCCTCTTCTCTGTGCCACTGACTGCAGAAACTTCTCCAGCACTTGGCTGAACAAGGCAGGGGCTGGCATCTCAGTTTGCTACTGATGAAAGTCACCTATGGCTAGAGGATGAGAGCCCAGGGGAAAAATTAGCAATTTTTTAAAAATATGGAACTTGGTAAACAGCACAGGCTTAAGTCCACAATGCTTCAAACTACATGGATTCATTGTGAATTTCAAAGTTTAGCCAATATTTCTTAAGTTTCTAGATAAAAATTTTGCACTCTTGCTGATGCTCAATTGCTGCTGCAAAGAAGAAGCAGATGGGCTTTCACAGCTCCTTCTCTGTGTCAGTAGGCTACAAATGCTGGAATCTGCAGAAGAGTGTCTAGCTTTGGGGAAAAAAATTGGTGAATTATGAGGAGCAAGAGGGGAAATCTCTTTAATTTTAATCACAAAATTAAAAGTTTCTTCAAGATAAGAAGACATATCACTGCATCAGAAACCCATGCATGTTATTAAGAGCTATAATGTCCATATTTTTGTTTTAATTATTTCATTAAAAAATCCTTCCCAAGTTACAGAACCCCTTTACACACTTTCTCTCCACACCTGCTACCAGAACTGTTAGCTGATCCAGTGCAACCCTCATGTTCCTCACAGTTGCTTAAAATACTTGTGTTAGGCTGAGGATTTGACTACAATGCACCAGAAACCCATCAAATCCTGTCTCAGAAAAAAACGAACAAACAGGTATATGGAAAAAATCACAGCCTGCAGATTTGAGCATAATGACTCAGATTTTAAACTCTACTGGAATCTGTTGGGATGAATTTAAATAGCTGCTATTAGGTCAATAAGTATCTGCAGTGTCACTGGGAGGAAGAGAGTGATGAGAAGAGAGCAATTGCTTCCTGGAAATCAGTCTTTGGTGATGGGAATTATTACTGCACCAGATACTGGCATAAATATCACTTCTGGTCGTATAAAAACAAAAATCACCTAGTTCATTTAAAATAAAACCATTTAAAAAAGAATGCATATAGCTTTTGGAGGTGATGCCTTGGTGTTAATACACTGACTAATAAAAACATTACCATAATAAGATCTGCTGACCAAGCACCAATTCTCTCAGCTGCTAAGACATTGGCAGTCCTTCCACAACTCACTTAAAATAAATGAACTCATCCTTGTACTTCTTAATCCAAGCCTGTGGTCTAAAGCAATATTTATAGGGTCAGTAGGGAAGCTTAATCTCTCCACAATTCGTATTGGTGCCTATCATCACACAGAGCATTTGTCTCTGCAGAGGAGAAAGAAAATTAATGACCTTCTCAGAATTCTTTAAAACTGCATTGAGCATAGAAAAAGTAGTCCCTTCCTTCCAGCTCCAAACAATTCACCACAGGAAGCTCTCATTGAACTAAGATGTATGCTATGGTAGCTGGACTGAATTTTACATTGTCTACAGCTGAAACTGTACATCCAACACACTGGCCCATTCATCTGCCCTGGAAGATTGCTGCTTCTTTTAGCCCATTACAGCTAATAGAAAACACAGTGATAATTTGCATTCATTGCCATTCCCCATGCTACCAGCATCGACCTTCACACAAGACAAAACAGTACAAGTTGTCTGAATGGCCTGAAACGAAGGTATGGAGTTAGGAGAGAAGGTCAGGGTTTGGTTTTTTTTGTTTGTTTTGTGGCTTTTTTCTTTTGGCTCACAAAAAGAACCAAAGTCAAAGCAATATTGTTTTAAAAAAAAATATCTAAACCATTCCTTACTGAGCGTTCTTCCCTGAACTAAACATTTAAGAAAAACATGAAGAACCAGTTGTGCTGAAATTACCAAAGTGTTGAAAATGTCATTGAACAATACGCAACAAAGCTTCACCGTCCAAAATGCAAATGCTGGACTGGGCTGAAATTTAATTCCTAGGATTTGGCAGTGTGGGAAGTCTCTCTTAGCATAACAGGTTAATGCCAGAATCAGGCTTAAAAATCCAGTACTTTCCATTCCTATCTTACACACCTGATATGCATCACAGTAACTCATGCAAGATGAGTCTCACAACATCAGCTGTCTAAGAATTCAATATCTGATTAATCACCTGGGCTCTGTATACAAGCCATGGAAGATGATGTCCACTTCCAGAAGGTAACTAATCCCATCCCTTCCAGCCCCTCTCAGCACCAAGTGCCCTCTGGAGATGCCAATCCCTGCAGCTCGTTATCAAGAGAGCCCAACTGGTGATGTCCACAGCCAGTAAATGAAACACATCAGGTAAACAAAACAGCAAATGACAGCAGGCTTCAAAATGCTTGGTTACAGCGTGTAACTCTCCCTGCAGGCTGAGTGTTAGCACACATCATGGCACCATGTCACATTGTACCAGCCAAGATGCTCTAAAGCAGAGCCAGGCACAAGCTGGGGGCACAGCCCTGATCAGAGGCCATTCCCAGCCAACCATCTGGTGCAGATAATCTGCTGGGGGTGGGAAAGGGGAAGAGACTTTAGCCATGTGAGCCACAAGTGCCACAGGACTGTGCCTGCCCTATTTTATTTACTAGTATAAGTGAAGCCACTACAGATTGTATTCGCAAATTCTACATGCCTAAAACCATGCAGAATGATTCCATCCTCAGTCACTGAGGGGGAAAAAACAAAACAAACAAACAAACAAAAACCACACAAAAAAAAAAAAAACCCCAACCAAAAAAAAAATCCCAGAAAGTCTGCTTGCTGGTCAATGAAAGAGCCAGAAGTGCTGTATTCTTGACTCCTCTCTGCCAGCTGTCATTAAATCCAATCTCACTCTTTTGATTTTTGGTGGCTTTGTTTTAACACCAGCAGAAGAAAGTAAGAAGTGTAGAGGGAAGCACTCAGCCCTGGGGGAGTGAGACACAGCCACAAAGCTCCAGCAGCTGTCACTGCCTGGGCACTTCTACTTAACAGTCTGGCAGAAACAACCCATCATCTGGTATGAGAAAACATAAATACCAGGAAGGAAACATCAATATCCATACATGTTCTGTCTTGAAACATATACTAAATCCAGCTAAAGAACAGTTTATCAGGCATCATTTTTCTCAGCACTTATGATTGCTTATCCAAAACCAGGGATATGGCTCCATTAGCAACACTCCTTAACTGAGGGTAACCCCCTAAGCTGTTTTCCCAATTATAAGCCATCTGTGTTTGCTCTATATTATCTAGTCAGAAGCTACATCCCTTGCTGTTGTTCTGACCACTGAAAACAATTAAGTTATTCTCAGAACCTGTCCAAATTGAGCAACTCAGCTTTGCACCCCTCCAGCAAGAACCAAGTTCAACAAGGACACTGACTTCAATCAACTCAGACCCTGACCTGAAGACACCAAGACAGAATACAGCTGGCATATGTATATGAACTCAGAGACAACTTAGCATTTCCACCAAACTGACCTGGAGAATACGTGAGTCTTGCAGCCTCCACTGCCTCTAACTTTCACTCCTTCACTGGAATTTAACTACCCTGACAATGAGACTCCAATTTACATTCTCTGTCCTTTGGTTCCCAGAATTTAGCCATTGTAAAAATTGTGTGATTTATTTTAAAAGTCACTTTAAATAACCTAGATGAAATTAGGAAAAAAAATTCAAAAGCAATTTTTATTTATGTTTTCTGATCTAATTATTTTTCTGGTAGTTTGTCAAGAAAATGGTATGTGTTTGAGTTAGCTATAAATTGAATTATGTACTGGCATCAAATTAGCAACACTGAAAGAAAAGGCACTTTGATAATATTAAGACTATCAAACAGGAAATTTCAGAGTAAACATCAGTGTGCTGTACCAGAACTGCATCTTAATTCAAGAAGTATCAATGCTCTGTGACAAGGTCAGTGTCCATATGCTCATTTACATTTCTTGACTTTTGGCAAGACTCCCCATAAAAACAATTTCGGAAGAAGTCGTATGATGTGAGCGCTTCCCCATTAACACTTGGATAGAGAATTCTCAATTCAATTTATAGGCAGTACATTACAAAAACATTCTTCGGAGGATCAGATTTTCAAAATCTGCCAACATGGTCACAGATTCAAATAGCCTCAAATAGAGGCTTGAATGCCACACATCTCACATTCCTGAATTACCAATTATCCTGAGTCATCTAATATGCATGGAAATTCTGTGTAGCTGGTTTAAAAAAGTATTTGAATTCTTATTTCCTCTTAATTAGAATTAATCTACTTGAGTAAGTTATTAAGGTTTCATAAAAAGGGATGGTTTGTGTAACTTCTAACACAATTAAATATTAATAAACTCCTGTGGGAGCTAGATCAATGGAGTACAAAACGTCTTCCTGAGTTTTATCTTACAACATGTCATTTTAACCAGCTATGTATTTCTCTACACTCTGTAAGAAGTTTTATACAGCAGTAGAACAGAGATGAAACCACACAGAAAAATCTCAACATTTACAGAATAAAGAAGTGTGTGCATCTCATGTTTAATTTCAAGAATGGATTCTACCACAGTCTAAAATAACTAACCATCACATATGGAATACACACACATAATCAATCTGAAATACTATATATAGTCCATCTAGATAGTGATTAACCTGAAATTCCCCTTCTCTGGCCCTACTTGCAACAAAACCAGAATACTATAAAACCTGAAGTTAACCATGTATCCAATCCTAAAAGACAACATTAAATCACCTTTTTCCATTTTTCCTTTAACTCTTTTATGCCCTTTTGTGAATTAACATTTCTAGGTGTCTGGATTTTGCTGGTTTCTTCTTTTCTCTTAACTAAGGAAGAAGAGTCATAAATCTGAACTTCCATTTCTAAGCTTGATAACGTAAGGTTGGTAGTACACTCTTCATGTGACAAAGGTGTTGGAGACCCCGGTCAAACACCAGGGAATTATTCTTGAATTTCTATCAGTTTGGTCTAAAACATAGATAATGGAGGTCTGCAGAAAGCTTTATAAGTAACATTTTTTTCTTTTTAAATTTTGAAAATAAATGTCTGTGCTAAATAAAAATAATTAAAATGAAACAAAATATCCCATATGAAATATTAAAACCTTCTGGTTATCACTTTCTCAGAATGCTTTAGAGAAGTCTAAGTTCCCTGATTCCTCAACCCAACTATTTAATGACCAGTTCTTTCACTGACATATGTACAGAAAGGTTCATATTATTTAAGATCTCAAAGCATTCATTAGCAAGAGGCACAAGGGTGAAACTTACGCTGACATTCCTTGCAGCACTTGCCATCCACATAGGCCAGGGCAGAGTTGAGTGGACAGTCAGCAAGGGGGCAAACCAAAGCCTCGCACTGCACGGTGCCGTTCTAGGAGAACAAAAGGTGCTCAGCTGGCAGCTCTATTTAGCAATAGCAGAGATCTTCTCAAACACAGGAACTTGAAAATCTATTTTTAAATGCAATGAACTTTCTAACAACACCCAAAAAAGACAGTTTAATGTGGGCCTTTTAATAACTACAGGAACAGAAGCCATACCTTCAGAATGTCACACACACAATCTTTTAACACAAATGATGTGCTCTTTGAGATGATAATGATCAATTTTTTTTAGAGGCAAATCTATTTGGAGGCAAAACATTCTGCCAATCAGCAAAAAACCTCACAGATTACTGTGAAATGACAACTGCACAGAACAATACTCTGCCTTCTGATTTTATGGTAGAGAGAATATATTTCTAAAAGGTAGCAATATTATAGCTGTGAGGAAAATCCAAGACAAAAATATGTAATGAATTTAACTCTAAATTCAAAGAATTTAAACATTCATCAGCCAGATTTGATACCACAGAATACTAAAAGCAAAATGAGTATCTTTCCAGAAATATAAAGGTCAAAAAAATACTAAGCTTAAAGAAACCCATTTAGCCAATTATAGATAGCAGCAAATCAATCTAAGGTGCAGTACAGACAACAACAGCCTTTTCAGTGGCTTCTAATGGCCTTTGGATTAAGCATTTAATGAGTTCAAATGGAATGAAACAGTTTTATATGAATGGACAAGAACACAGACGCCCTAGTTTGGTACTTGAAAGGATACTTCCAATCACATCTGGAGTTGTGATACCTTTAGGAATCTTCCATCCACCAAATCTTTTTCATTTGTAATATAACAAAGCTTGCATATGACCCTGACATTTTACTTTTTATTACTTATTGAGATGTAACCAAAGGCAACCAAAGGAAATCGGGCACAAGGGATCTATTAAATCATTTGCTAAGAAAAAGGCTGTGTTTATAGAGACAAAAAGGAAGGAATTAGAATTCCAGAGAAACTGTTTGCAAGTCAGTGCAAAGGAATAATGTGATAGCTAAATATACTCCCTAGCACCTGAGTATGGTGACATGAAATAGAGGAGCTACACATCCTAGTAATGCAGAAAATATAGGAAAACATATTTATTAATACTATTCCTTAGATTTAGAACAGATTTTAAAGTTTTTTGTTGTGAGTACCTAGCATACATCTGGAAGGTCTCAATAAAACTATTCAGAGGAAACACTGGAGCTCCTGACTCTCCACTCACACCATAGCCATACCATGCAAGTGCAGTTCTTACAGCCATCCGTCCAGGATTCAAACTCTCTGTAGGTTGTGCCTTTCATTGTGCAGGTTCTTTCACAGTAGCACTGATCCAACTTGTTCATCCTCTGCTCAGCTTGAGACAACTGTATTTACAGTTCAAAAAAACGTTTTGATTTTTTAAGTGGCTTCCACATTAGTAATAACACAACCGCCCCCCTTATCATCAAGTACACAGGTGAAAGAATTTAGGAAAACACAGAGACGATAAAACAATTATTGTTAAATACAACATGATTAAACCACAGCCATTCAGAGACAGAAATTGCGAAGTAAGACACAATGCATTTCATCTTTCTTATCATCAGGGATGTCATGAAACAGAAACAAAATGAGCAGGTCAAGATGGGTGCACCTCCTGATTTCTCATCTTTGTATGTGCAAACTGCTCAGGAATCTTGCTTCACATAAAAGTACTCGCAGGCAGAGTGGCCAAATAAGCTCAGAACCGACAAAATACAATTTCTTCTGCAATTCAGCCAGGCATTTTTAAAATTAGTGTATCAAAGCAGCTAGGTAACAGCATTCCTACAGATATCTAAAGAACTGACATTTAATCAGAGTAGTCTATTTTCACCAGCAGACATGAATTTTTTGGTGTAATATTCTAAAGGAAAGAAAGAAGAAAGTCCTGGTTTGGATTCTTAGTTCCTTGTCTTGCACGTATTTTGTCTGAATGTGCCTTTGGCAGCTCAGGTCTTGAAAAGTCTTGGTAAGTCTTGATGCAATAAACACTATAAACACAGTTACCTATTTCATTCTAGGTTACCTATTTCATTCTTCAATCTTTATAGGTGGAGTTTAGATATCTATGAGCCCTTTCTTTGCTCAGGGATTTGGATGCTCTTTACTATTAAAATACATGATTCTATAAAAATATTAAAACACAAGAAAACTCTTTGAACTGAGAATTTGTACGTATAAATTAGGCACAGGTATATAAAGATGTAAACATACCATGCAGGGATGTTCTGCACACAGCCATGTGCACAACCCCAAACAAGCATGAATAATCTAAAAATACAGCAAACAAAGACTGACAATCCTCATTTCTCCTATGACTAGAGTCCTAGTAAATATTACCTTAGCTGATGTTTTTGCTAAAATGTCTTGCAGTTCCATAATTTTCTGCACAAGTCCATGGAAGTCATTACAAGTTGGGCATGCTGGAATAATACAGTATGTGTTAATAAATTAATTCACAATGGGTTCAATCATGCCAAAGTTGACAATCAAAACACTTAAATTCAAGGTTTTAAGAAAGCTTGTAGGACAAAAAGAAGGTAAAAAGCACACCTTTCATTTTATGATGTAAGAATTAATAGACTTACTGCGATTAAGATCTGGGCACTGAGAAATAAATCCTTGAGGCATGACAAGTAATTGCACATCTTGCATTACGCCCTATGTGTTAGTGGAGAGAAAACAAAAGGATACATTATTTTTACCTGTCAAAATTATGTTTTTCATTCACCATGTAAAACATTAAAGCCCACAAAGAAAAACTACCTGATAAAAACAATATTTATGAATAAACAGCTTCATGTCTGGACCCAATTCAGTGATAGAAGAATAAGCAGAAGTAAAGAAGACAGATGTACAGGCCTACTGAATAATTTTTAAAGACATAAGATTAAATGTCAAGATATAATTATGTGGCAAGAGTTTGGTGGGTTTGAATTCATTGTTATTTTTAGTCACTGCAGAAAAGCTTGCAAATGACCTTTAAAAAGTAATTTGAAAACAGCTGCAGTTTCAGTTACTTAGAAATACTCTTTTAAATAAAATGCAAATTTTTTACAAGCTGTAACTCTTAAATACATTCGGAGATTAAAGAAACTAGAGTCAAGAAAAATACATTAATGCAAATTCTTAATGAGTTTGTGCTTGTTTTGGCGGGAGTAGAGTTAATTTTCTACACAGAAAAATAGCCACCATGAGGCAGTATTTTGTATTTGTGCAGGCAACAGTGCTGGTAACACTGGGATGTTACAGAAATTACACAGCAGCAAGGCCTTTTTTGCTCCTCCTACCACCCCCACCAGTGAGGATGCTGGGGATGCACAAGGAGCTGGGAGAGACACAGAAAGGACAGCTGCCCCTGCTGACCAAAGAAGGGGTCATATCCGAGACCAGAGGGCATCATGCACAGAATTTAAAGAAGAAGGAAGAAGAAGGGCAAGAGGAAGGAAGCGGGGAACGTTTATAGTGGTGGCATTTGCCTTCCCAAGTGACCATTACAGAGCCCTGCTTTCCTGGGGATGGCTGAACAGCTGCTTGCCCATGGAAAGTGGTGAAAATTCCTTGTTTTGCTTTACTTGTGTGGCTTTGCTTTACCTATTAAACTCTATCTCAAACCATGAATTTTCTAGCTTTTACCATTCCAGTTCCCTCCCTCATCCCACCAGGGAGGGAAGTGAGCAGGTGGCTACATGGTGCCAGCTGGGGTTAAACCACAATGAATTCTGATGGGGATCCTTCCATAAAGCTTGCAAAATGCTGAGAAATTACATCTGTTACACAGCTGCAGAGTTGCACGTTGTTAAGAACTTAGGGAGATTTCAGCATGAAATTCATGCTGTCTGGAAAGGGATGGTTTCACCCAGAAGAACAGATCCCATGCTTGCAGGCAGATTTTACGTGCTTAGCTAAGATATAATGAGTAGCCAGTATGCTGCTCTCCAATAGCAAAGGCCAAAGAGCAATTTCAAAGCAATCCAAGAGCTGTGTTATGATTAGAGAAGCACAAACTGATCAAGGCTGGGAGGCACCTCCTGAGATCATCTACTCCGACTTCCCAGATCAAACAGGACCACCTACAGCAGATTCCAAGGACTCCATCCGAACAGTCTGACTATCTCTACTTCTGACTATCTCTACAGTCATCTTGCTTTGACAAGCATCACAGCAGAATTGTTTTCTAATGTTCAGATCAAATTTCAGGTGTTTCAGGTTTTGCCCATTGCTTCTTGGCCTGTCAGTGGGCACTAGAGAGGAAAGTCTGGATCCCTTATCTTCATTCTCCTCACAAATTCAGGTATTTATCCACATTGATGAGATCCTCCTGATATCTCCTGAGCCTTCTCCAGGCTGAACAATTCCAAACCTCTCAGCCTCTCATCATATGAAAGATGATTCAATCCATTAATAATTTTATTTCATTCTTTATCTTTCAGGGAATGTATACCTTAAAATAACCATGTGCAGTATTCCTCTGTCCCAGCCAAAAGGTTGTACCCAAAGGTAAATCCATGAAAGGCTTCTCCACAACTCTTTCATAAATTCTGAAAAGGGGAAAATAGCATCCCAAGTTGTTATCATTTAATTTACTTAGAACTCAAATATTCCAAATGTGACAACTTCTTATAAAACAACACTCTTTACTTACTTATTGCAGTCCACATGTAAAATCAAGTGAGAGGCACTGATTGCTAAGGAAAGTCTGTGCCATTTATCATCTGCCAAAATGTATGGGAACACTTCTGTGTGGGAGCGATGACTGCCTGAACGATAATGCAACCTGATTTCATTGCGATGACCGCTGCTTTCCAGCTCCAGGTACCTGCACCATAAATGCATCATCATGTCATGAACCATTCTTTTCAGCACAGCAACATTTTACATAAGACATCTTCTCATCATCATGCAAGAACTATTTAAAAAAGGAAGAAAAACAAGCAGATGCAAAGGCAAAAGTAGACCCTTTTCAGATTTCCACTGCATCTCACTTCTCAGCAACAAATAATAGCAGGTTCAGACTTTCATGTTTCATCACACAAGATTCCAAGCCAAATATGTTTTCCTCTAACAAAACAATTTTCCATAACATGATCTGAATTACACTATTATAAATAATTGCCTTATACAATGCAAGCACAATAGGGATACTCTGAAGGCATGAATGCACAAAAGACAACACCAAGTTTTGCAATAGGGACATCATTAGTAATTACCAAGGGAAGTAAGGACTGAGACTGAACACTGCTTTGTTTGCTTTTAAATGTACTGTTACATCTTTCATTTTCTGTAATAAAATTTCTCCAAATATATATAAAATCAATAAATGCTAACTCTTCAGAACAATTTGTATAGGTGTACTTATTTGCTTTGTTAAATAAGTATGTGCATTTGCAGGGTGGGTGTACACACATATATATACACACATCTATATATGTATACACATCTATATGTAAATATGGGTATATGTATATATATAGCAAAAACCCAGCAGTGCAGCTGTGCTAAGGGAATCTAGCAGATTGCAAACACAAGCTTTGATGATGAAATTTCAGCCATTCAACTCAAAAAGCACTCCATAACCAAACTCTGTTCTTAGACACATTGTCTCTCATGTCAGACATCTCTGGGAAAAAGCCTGACTAACCGTTTGTCTTTTTAAAGTACTAAGTCTCTCATTTTAAAATTCCCAAAAATATGATTTCTAAAAGAAAAGAGAAACAGAAATAGAGATTCTTTAATAATCATATGCAATCTAAAGCTAAAGTACAAGGAGAATAACAGATGGGGTGAGATACACAACAACTAGGAGAATGGACAATTCAATTTTGCCTATTTTTGTGGCTACATCTGCAATCAGACATGGCAGTGGCTTGTAAGCTGAGTGCACGTGTTCTTGGGTGATGTCATTTACTTTAACAGACTATATATATTAGGGGATAGAAAGACAATGACAGTGGTTTTGAAGAGTAAAAATGAGACCAAATCAAAACTATCTTGTACAATCATCACCCCTAGGAGAAGGCTGGGCTTACTGCACATCCCTGCTTCCTTCAGGGTGTTCCACAGTGGAACATACCTAGCAACAGCACAAAAACAACTAGTTTTTTTGCAAAACCAGCAAAAGACAATTTCTTCTTCCTCCCCAGTATCAAGAAAGCAGTAGAGTCAGATACAAATTTTATAATCAATTTACCTCCTCATGGCCCAAAAATAATTTTTGCATTGGCAAGAAGTGGAAACTAATTGAAGGCCTGGCTGAAAAAATTGCACAACAGTGGCAGGACATCAGTCAACTTAATAACCTCCTTCATAACTCAAGCTTCAAGGATAAAAGTAAGGTTACTCTCAACCCAAAAGAGAAGGGGAACATTAGAGAACATGACTCCTCCAGCAACTTTTAAGTGTCTCTACCCAGCTGCAGAAAATAAATGGAATATGAATGTCATGGGTATGTTGAAGCATTACCTCCTGGTAGAACCAAGTGGTTCTTCATTCCTAGTCAATAGCAGAACTGATGGCAGCACACAAAGATGCAGGCAGGCAGGGAACAAGCTACACTATTAGACATACAGTCACTACAGAAGGTATAAAACAAACACTTGTGTTGCCCTTATGCATGTAAGATAATGAAACTCTGCAGATGAATCATGGATTTGCCAATAACAAGAAGACATTGCTGTATAAATTTCATGAATTAAGAACTGCTGAGAGAGGATGCTGACAATCGATGATGCTGTAATAAGCAAGGAAGTTTTCCTACACAAAGCTGCACAGGAACTGTGGACACTTGTGGTTTTGTTTTAATGGTGATTAACACACTGTTTTGACACTCACAGGCAATATCTTTTGTTCTTCCATTTGGTAAACTAACAAATATAACTACCTTTGAAATGAGAAAACATGCATCAAAAAAGAAAATAACCATTAAGAGAATTATTAGGAGAATCATTTATGGTTTATTATAATCTGTAGAGACAGCAGCAAAACACAATTAGAAAAGCGAGTGAAATGACAGCCAAAGCAATACTGCTTTCAGCTTGAATGAATGCCATGATGCTGAAATACAGAAGTGAAAGTGAATCATTTCCACTCAATTTTTTACAAAATGCTGTGCTTGCTATTCCTCTTTTCTACATTTTTTTAACTGCCTGGACTTGCACAGCTCTGTCTCAGCCTCATGAGTTTTAGGAGAGAGGACAAGACTCAGCAGTGACAAACATAAATGGATATGCAAAGTCTGCCCACAGAGAGGCTTCTTGTTCCATCTGTGAGGCTGTAACACTCGGGTGCATGGTTTCCAAAGGTTTGGAAGAGTCTTTCAGAAAATATGCTAAGCATTAACAAACGGACCTGGATTTTAGAAATTCATGTCTGGTGACAAAAACACTCTATACTTCTCTGTACACTCAGGATAACCAATCATTTGAGAGAAAAAGGAGGGTGCTTTTAACTCCTGAAGGACTTGCTCCCAAAAGAAAGAGTAACTGCATTGTACTGCAGTCTTCTCCTAGCCAAGAATTTCATTACTGAAAAGCTTCAGGGGAACCTCATCAGCAGAATCACCAGTTCCTTGTCCACATCCTATCCCAGCCCAGTCATTGCAGTGAGAGCAGCAGCCAAAGATATCCCATTTTAAACATCACTGATGCTATTCTCAACAGCTCCAAGGTCTTCTATGCTGCAGAAGGCAAACGACTATTGGAGTGAAAAATAAACCCCCAATGAGAAACCCAATACAACAGCAGAACCTGCACCTCTTTCTAACATACATAATATCTGTGGCTGTTTAATCAATACCACCCTACCTGATTTTAACCTCCCCTAAAAAAACACACCCACCTTGGGTTAAACCTGTATTTAACTTCACAGGAAGATGATATGTGTAAGTTTTTCTATGTTCAACATGCGGAGAAGAAAGTGCCAACCTGGAAAAAAAGGTTGCTACATCTCTGTGAGATCACTCTGTGTGTGCACAATCATTGCAAAGGCAACAGCCAAGGCCACAGCATCAGATCAGCTGCTCTGTTTGGAAACCAGCCAGCCAGTGATCCCTAATGTACTGACTAAGGATGAGCCTGTCTTTGTAAGAGGAAGAAATTCGTTTCGAATGCCCCAGAGGAACATGAGACAGAAAACAGTGATGTCTGCTGGCTGCTCAGCACTGATCTACTGTAACTTCTAGGTGAGAGCTGGGAGTCAGCAGATCCGCCCAGCTGTGGAGCTCTAATGACCATCTTGGCAAAGGGCATGTGGTCACACCAGCCTAGACACAACCTGCTCTTTGGG
Organism: Peucedramus taeniatus; assembly: GCA_013400575.1. Classification (NCBI taxonomy): domain Eukaryota; kingdom Metazoa; phylum Chordata; class Aves; order Passeriformes; family Fringillidae; genus Peucedramus; species Peucedramus taeniatus. Next base: position 228,307 of record WBNO01024473.1, read on the forward strand.
AGGTGACAGACTAGCACAAGGGAGACTGTAGGAGTAACAGTCAGGATGTACAGCAAAATGCTAGGGATTTAGAAGGTGAAACACCAGATGGGCCCAGTGCACACAGTAGCAGTCTTTGAGAAGAGGGAGGTATGGCCATTCCAGCTAACAGGCAACGCCAGGTCTTCGATGGCTCACTTGTTCATTTGGCATCCTTTCTCACACAACAAATGCACATACTCCAGGCAACTAATAATTTCAACTTCCATTTACAGCATGTAGACAAGTATTTCAGAAGCTAAAGGCAAAATATCATGTCTGCTGCTTATGAATTTATTACAGGGTGGTGGGGTTTTTTTAAACTTTTCCTACCCACATTTATAGGTATAATGCTAAAATATTTCTTCATGGCTCATTGATCTACACTGAAGAAAAAAGGTAAATCAATAAAATTAAAGCACAATATGTACTTAAAAAAAATTAAAATCCCTATCTCCATTACTTATAAAAAAATCTTTATGTTAACATTTTTGCTATCTAAGTTCTGTCTTTTTTGTTAGGTTTAACTACATAAAACCTGAAAAAAAAAAAGAGATCCTACACAGTAGACCTCATTGCCCAATAGCAGCAAGCAATTCTGCTAGGTGTAGATTATGAAGATATAAAAACAACTCATGTAGCACCACTAGCACATTCAGCAATGCGTTATTTGCTATTTTCTGTGGTATCATGACTGGGTGGTCAGGAGTGTGAGCTTTATTTTTCTGTTTCAGAACACTTAACTTGAAAGTAACACTAAGTGTTCTGAAACATCAACTATGAGTTTTTATTGCTTGATGAATCCCCTAGAACAATATGGCATCAAAATACCCTCAGACAGATTATAATTTTTTCAACCTAAATGATTCTTTGATTATACCTTCATTTCACCTGTAAGAATCTAGCTCCCAGCTCTCACTTACACTACTTTGCTTACCTCCCAAAATTTGAGGTCAACCAAATCAGGAGGCAAAATCTTGCCTTACCCCCACTGCAGTCTACATACCTTCTGCTGGGTTTAGTGCTATGATCCAAGACCCATGGCCATCACAAGAGCAAGATGTGCAGCCCATCCAATGTTACTGCTGATGACAAGGCAAGGCTCCCAGTCAGCCTTTCCACAACTCTTATGGGAGTACAGAAGGAGCTAGAAGCAGGAGCTGAGGTCTCACCAAGCTCTTCAAAGCATTCCAAGGGAAGCTGTTCTTGCAAAAGGTGTTGGCTTGGTCTTGGAAAAATTCAACCCCAATATTACAGCACAGTGCCCATACCACTCCTATTTGAGCCACGGATATGAAATCCAATTCCCAAATTTAAGAAATAATTCTGAAACACTAATTCGTATCTTTGAGCAATTGCTCTCATTCCTCTCATCTCTCTCACTAACTCCATTTATCAATATATAACACATATCCATTTTGTTCTCACTAGCACATAGTCCCAAGAATATGAATCTTGCCTGCCTGAAGCTTCCTCTTCTACTCAAAATCAACAAAAGAACTTTCTCAACTCAAACACTGTAAAAACAAATGGCATAAACCATGCCTCTCATTCCCTTTTCTTGACAAAGTTTCTCCAAGGAGAGCAAGAGGACTGCAAATACAATAAACAACCTTCTAGTAGATGTATTAGTAAAAGAAAAAGGCAGTTTCACCATTACTGTTTCCATTTCCTACCCCAAAAGAATACAGATTTCTTCATTATTTGTTTGCTCATAGAAAGCCTTATAAACAACATCAGAAAAATAACAAAATCCATCAAAACTCACTTTTCAGCTATTTCAGTGGGGTTTTCAACATCATAGGAAGGAACAAATCTTCTGCCTCTTATTCAAGAAGGCCTGTCACTAGTCTCAATTCAATAGGTTCCACATGCATATAAGCATTCTGTAAGATATTCTCAAACTATTCACCCTGGATTAGCTGGCACTGTAAAGATTTACACCAGATAGGCTGGCCTCACTTGATTTAACAAAAAAGTTATGGAACAGTTAGGTGCATGAACTACAGGAACTTACATCCTACTGCCAGGTTTTTTTTCTATTTTTTGGTCGGAGTATAAACTAAACTGAAGCAAAAAACCCCAAATCCAAGCATGGTGTCAATCAATTTGATGATAACCTTTATAGCCAACACGCAAAGAAAACAGGTCACTCCTAACACCATGAAGGCATTAAACAGAGCACAAGACATAATGGCTGCTTTACAAATATTTCCATCCAACCCCATACTCAGGGATAGAAGTTAAATCTCCCACACAAACAAGGAACTTTTTTCTTTTGGGATAAAGAGCCTGGTCAAGCTGTCAGTGTCTACACAGAGAATCCTTTGTTCCACAGAATCTTCTCACGCACTGGAAAAGCAGTGAATGAATGAATGGAAGAAAATACCTTTTTCTGACACCTTTGATGAAACATGCAAACTGCATGAAAAGAAGAGAAGACTGACACCAGAGAAGTTTAAAATCACTAGAAAAATTCAAAAGCAATTGACTGTTATGAACAAATTCCAAAGGATTCATAATTATTATCAGACCAGTAAGAAACAGGAACTAAGATTTAATACAAAAAAAAAAAAACAAAACAAAATACAGAACACTAAAACCCTCCTCTCTTCCAACAATGATCATGGAGTGTTCTAAAAAGAAATAAGCTACTACCTCTTTTGGCACAGGGAACAACCATATACAGCTTCAACGTTTGAAAATTAATCTCATATTACCTAACATCTGCTCTGCAGTTATTGGCTTAAGTGGTGAATATTGGCTTAAGTGGTAAATACTGAAGGCTTTTCTCAGTGTAAGAGTTTTGCAGCAGATTTTGTGGTGTCAGAGAGGACACTTCACACTGCAGTCCAGAAATACTGACACTCATACATCAAGAGCAGGGAACGTACAGTTCCACCTCTATTTTAATACAATGGTCAAATAGAGAACAAAATTCATGCATTGGGAATTCACCTCTGGCAACTTATCTCCTTGTAGCATAAATCAGTACAAGAGAAAATGTCACAGATAAGTTCCTCCTACATACTGAAAGAGGTGTGAAACTGTTGTAGACTACAGTCCATTTGACAGCAGATAATCACAAGACACCAACTGCTGTGAAAACAAATACTAAGGAAGGCAGAAATTGAATAAATTAGTAGAGATACAAATTAAGTGTAGGAAATGTCTGTCCATAATACACTATTGATTTCAGTTCTCTGTTCCAGCATATAAAAAGCACTAACCAAAGGAAAGAATCCTTAAACTACAACCCAGCAGTTTCATCCTTTAAGGGCCTAACATGAAGTATCTCAAGAGATATGAATGTAAGATTAGTTACATAAAGCCATCTAACCACAAAAGGAGGAAAAAGCTTTATTATCATCAGCTCCACTGTTGATGATTAAATGAAAATATATGATGGAATAGACCAAACATATATTACAACCCCATCAGAGAGTAAAATCATCTCTCTGCTGACTCTTCTATCAAGAAGAAGGTGAGAAATTCACAAGTGAAGAGGATAATACAGCTTAAACTGAGAGATGAAACAGAGCAATCAATGTTTAACAGTGCTTCTACTCATATTTGAGATATCCCTTCATTAACACAATTAAAAATATTTACCTTGTTACAATGAAGTACAACACATTTTAGGCAGGGCACTGTCTGTGGTCAAGGTACAGCCCTGAAGCCAAGAAGACATTTATAACTTCTGTCTTTCAGACATATGCCATATAAATCTGTCATATATAAAAGATTCGTTCAGCTGCTTGAAATTCATCTGATCAATTACTGATTCCCTGACACCACAAGAATTTTTAAATTATCACCTCTACACTGTGCCCAAAACTACCACTGCCTGAACTCCTGGGCTGCTCTAATCAGTAGGGAAAAAAGCAATATCTGTGGAAATGCATGGGCAAGTTAGGAAAGGACAGTTACAGGTATTGTTTCAGATTATTTCACTTTAAGATTAATTTTAAAATATTTTAATACATTAAATACTACAGAGATGCATCATCATTATAAGACAAGAAGTCAGCTTTGATACTCAATTAGGAGAAGAAAAAAGCATTTATGTGAGTATGAAAAGATTTCTATATTTTCAGTAGATCATTTCAGGAGCATCTTTTTGTGATGACAGCAACAGCCCAGCCTCGGTAAATGCTCAAGCCTGAGACTTACATGGGGAACTTCTGTACCTCTCTGATAGCCCAAGGACAGCATTCAACACACGACATGAGAAGGGGTATTCTGTGAAACCAGCCCTGTCAACTTCCTTAAATAGTTCCATGACCATGTCTCAATGGAAGTACTCATTTTTGATGATTCTCAAAAGGGAGCCAGCAAAGAGAAACAAAAATAGCATCTGCATAAAACTAGACAGCACAGGCTGAATGAGTCAACTCTAAACCACATAAACGATTTTGAGTTTATAAACAAAATTATAAATTTTAAAACCCCCTACAATTTAGGAAATGCCCTCAATGTAAATTCACATATTTGCACCAATGTCCCTAGACCCATGCAAAGAGAGGATGAGTTATTACTCTGATTTATTTTCAAAAATACAAGTATGAATAAACGCGCCTTTTCCCACTTTTTAAACATTTTTATTTTCTTGTACCATAGAAATGGTTTTACCCTAGAACCATTAGTTGCCATGAAAGCTCTGTAAAATAAAGCACATGAAAAAGTACTTGTGTGATAACTAATTACATCCTTCAGTTACTGCCACCTTCAGCCTTCCTCACCCTCATTCAGCTCCTCACTGCAGAAATGTAAGAACTAGTACTGACCTCTGTAAATTAGGAATTTAGCTGCAAGGCAGCAGTTCAATGCTAGTGCAACTTTCTTTGACATCAGTGTGATAAAAGGCTGAAGCTAGTGCAAAGGAGTGGAGTCAGGTCTGGAATTGCTACTTTTCCCACTAACTGTGATGACTGCTGTGACAGACTTCACAAGAGCTTGTTTAAGAACTAAAAGGACTGTTACAGCCAAGTCCCTGGTCAGAGGTGGCCAAGGTCAGAGATGGAGATCCAGCACTGAAGAAGCAGCTATTTAATATAAGCCATCCAAATGCTTCCTTTTAACATCTACCTTCTCTTGTCTTTATTGTCATTCATCATAAAAGAACATTAAAACCATAAGAGAATCTACACAAGATGCTTGTCTGGTTGCAGTGTTACCCACACCTAGGTCAGCCTTCATTTTAGCACAGTTAAACTGAACAAACACTACTCTGGCACACAAACATCTTTCCATACATCCTAGCACAGGAGACATCTGAATGTGTTTATTAAAAGCCTAGGGACACATCTAATGCCATCCAGGAGACATTCAACTACCCCTTTACAAGTATGAAAATCCTTTTATAGACTTGGCATAATGATCCTTGGGAATGTTCTCCTTCTTCTTGTTTGTTTTGTGTTTTGGTTGGTCTTTTTGTTTGTTTTTCACAAACAGCTAAACTGCAGAAGATAGGGCCTCTGAGAAACAGAATAGAAATTGACTTGGAGCATCTTCCAGAACAAAATAATTGTCACCATGCCTCCTAATTAAAACTTGTACACTCATGTAAAAGAAACAGACGTTTTGCTGCTTGAGCATATCTTTCTTTTCTTTTTTTTTCTTTTTTTTTTTTTTTTTATTTGGTAGTGAGACTGTCAGGAAAGAATTATGGGACTGTACACAAGAAAATAAAAATAACTAGAAACCTAAAGCAGAGCTCACCTGTTTCTCGTGCTAATGACTGTTTAGAAAGTGCACATTTGAAAACTCCTTTTTATTCTGTCAGAGAATCATGGGGCAGTTATTTTTAACAGCTATTACTCAAACAGATATATAGAAAGTATCTTATTTCTCTAGCAGTCTTTATTCTATCAAAAGGATGATCCTCAAATGCTATGTATCATTCACTTCAGTTTTTTAAGTCTGACAACAACTTCAGTATAGTGCTCTACAATTCATGGGAAGATGCAGACCCATAACTGGAGGATTTTTTTTCTTTTTAAAACTGCTTTCATTGTTAAAAACAATCAAGAGGTGGACTAACATGGTCAGGCTTTTTCAATCAGTGTAGCTATAGTGACATAACAGTTTTACACCAGCTGAGAATCTGATCCTTGTGGTAATGAGCAACAATAGACAACTGCCTTTCCATGCCCTTTGTGGCAAGGGACATGTAAAGGAAAACCCCTCTTGCCCTTCCCTTGTGACTTTTTATGAATCTGCACAATGTATCTGTCCAAACACTATAAATATTTACAAATTATCTGCTACACAACAATTTTGTTGTAATTTATGTTCAATTTTTTATGCATTAATTCATCTCATTAGCCAGCAGAGAGGTATCAGTACTTACCTGTGATCTAAATGGTGAATAGAGAGAATAACCCCTGAATTCAAATGGGCTTGTTTTAAGGTCACCAGGATTGTGAATTCACATTTATTTCTTAACTTCTGAAAAAAGATTTCAGCTGTTTCTGGAGATGCCTTCACATTTCTTGAAGTATCTAAAATAAACATGAGAGGAAAAAACACCCAGTATAAAATCTTATGTTACTTTACATTCAAATAGCTTACAAAATAACAGGTGATTTCTGAGAAGCACAATTGAACAAACAGGCAAAAGCAGGGATCAAAGTATTTAAAGCATTAGTTTTGTATGCAATGGAAGCCATTCAAATGAAAGAGAACACATTTTCTAGGACACCTATTCTGTTCTGGGGAGGGGTGGTGTTTTGTTTTGATCCAGGGTCATAACTTATTTCTTCAGAGGTGCCCAGATCGTACCTTTAATATCCCATCCAAAGTTTGGGCTCACTAGCAGTGAAGCACAGTGACAATGCTAGACATGAGCCTAAACCCTGACACATAATCTGAGCAACTTTTTAATGACTTCTAAAAGATGTTATGCCTAATAGCATAAATTCATAAATAAATAAACTAATTAAAAACAAAATAAAACAAGCAATTTACTCAGCTTTAAGTAATAGTTTAAAAATTCACCAAATTTCAGACTTTTTTATTACTAATTAATTGCTCTATACTCAATTTGGGTGGTATTTTCCTGCTGCTTCTTGCACAGGATGTCATGAATATTTGTAAGAGTAGTGGCACACATATACAATAAAGACTTTACTTTTAAAAACCCACACAAAGCCTAGACTGATGCAATATTTCTGCTGAATTTGCACATATCATGCATAGAAAATAAAAAAGGCCCAAGCTTAAAACCTCTAGAGAGATAATTTACAAATAAGATGTCAAATGCTAGAAAAATAATTCCCAATCTCCAGAATACATTATACCAGAAAAAAAATTAATATACATTTTTAATGCACAAAATCAATTTATTAGCATTTGTAATCAACTGTGTAAGAACTAAATCAATTCACAAGCTTCTTGTCACAGCAATTTGACCATTCTGCTCTGCTTGGGGACTCTAACTCAAGAACAGCAGTCAAGAGCTCACAGCAATAGAACTGGTGATTTTCTTTCGGCAGCACTGGAGCTGAGCTCTCAAGGACACCATTCTCAGCTTACATCACTGTTCTTAAAATCAGTTTTATTCTTTAAGCTCGACCTATGAAGATGCTGCTCTCCATTAACAGAAACAGTTTACTTTGGTTTATGGGTCAGGAATATTTTAATATCTGTATAGGAAATGCAACAACCTGTGCACCTGTGAAGTCCTAATCAAGCTCCCCAGTTATACCCAGTTGAATTTCATTTGTTTTTCACAAACAGGAATCCAAAAGAAAATAAAAGGAAAAAGTTAATTTCTACCAAATTCCTATGATATTCTCATAAGCAACTGATGAAAAAAAGTATATGCTTAACAACCCTACCCTTAAAGAAGGCCAGCCCAGGATTTATAACTATCCCCCCTTCCACAGGCTCTTTTATTCTAACTGGAGCTATTGGGATGCAAACACTGCACTGCAGGTGGCCTGTGCTTTAGCAAAGAAACAAACTCTCACCATCCCATGGATCTCTCCAGAGCCACCCCTGTCCTCATCCTGTGTGAGAGGAAGGGAAAACACTGAGCCACCACAACACCCACAAGAGGGGAATAATTTATGAGGTCTCTTCATGTCACCCTGAATCATTACCTGATCACTACACTGAATGAGAATTTTCCATCCTTTATTCTAGAAAACCTTATCTGAGTCCCTGTAATCATTCATTGAGGCCTCAGATAACCTTCTTGTTTACAGACAATGATACAAGACCTGACTGCATCATGCTGGCAGCCTAAACACTAAGATTACCATCACACTAACTGCTGGAGTGTTACATTGCCAAAACACACAGCCATTCAGTTTTGGTATTGCAAATAGGTCAGATTATACTTGCTGCTCAAAAAAGCTACACAGCCTTTTGAATTATTACTACTCTTATGAAGCACAACACTCTTTGCTCAGGGCAGGCACCAGGTGGATTTCTTAAAAGCAGGATGACTGAAAGGTCCTTGATCTGTCAGATCCATTCTTTTCACACTAACACAAGAGTGCAAATCCTTCCTTCCAATTGCCTTTGAACACTAGCAGTAGGTGCTTGATAGATCACCAGCTGTGCTCAATAAATATTGCTTCAGGCTTCTCCTTGATATTTGGCTCCTAGTAATCAGTTTAGGACCTAATAAAAATACTTTACTGGAACTGGGCTTCTTCCATAATAGCCTGAAAAAATCAAACTGGTATATTTCAGAAAATAATTTGCAGTTTCTCAATAGTTATATAAAAACCTCATACTGTGAACATTTCTAATACACAAAAACAGAGGCATAAATTTTTTCAACTTGGAGTGCAAAAATAAGGAGAGAATTATTAGTTTGAATGAGAAATTTGTCTCTAACTACAATACATATATTTTGGATTTATTCTCCTAGAATATTGCATGTGTTTAGTTTGACCACACCACAACTCACAAATCCATAGTGTCATCCCTCCATCTCTAACTTATAGAAACATGAAAGTGACAATTAAAGAAACAAAAATCCAAACTCAAAGCATGTCCCATTCCTTGTTCAGGCTAGATCCTTTAAGATCTAACATTGCTAAGCAGCCTGAAAGCCCAGAGAAGAAAACCACTGACCAAAAGACCTGCAGGAACTCAGCCCTTCAGAAGACAAGCTTTGCAGCTGCCTGTGCTCCCAAAAGCCCTCACTATTAGGACATTTTCCCCTCTCAGAGACAATCTACAATCAGAGCTCTGCAGCAAGCACCACCATCACACCAGTGTTTCCTAGAGGTGTCAAGAGCAGGCATTGTCATTTCTGTCATGTTCCTGGGATAATAATGACTGCGCTTTAACAAAGACAGCAAGTAACTTTCACCAGGACTCACTCCACAAGTCTAAAGGACTTCCACCAGTCCAAATGGGTACTGGAGAAAGAAGCAGTTTTACCCCTTGCAGTCACCAGTCATTTAACTGCTCTCATCATCCCTGTGGTGACAACTGCATTCATAAAAACGTACCAGGAACTATTACAGGCAACTGATGCAGTCTTAACCAAGCCAATCCTGCTTCCTCACAAGGGAAAAAAAAAAAGTGTTGGAAGTAGCCATGAACAAGTTATGGACAATAAGCAGGAAAATTTCCATACACAGCACCAGCAGCATAGTAAATCAGACTGTGTAAAGACTTAAGATGAGCCATTCACTATCATTCATTTCCAGTCCACAATAAAAGAAAACAGTTACTAAATGGAATGAGTACCTTTTCCTAGCAAAGGGTGTGCTCTCAAATTTTTGAAGAGCATCTAAAAGTACATGTACAGTATGAACTGAATTATAGAACAAATTCCTGCAGAAGTCTTTGAAGGAGGCATTCTAACTAATTGAGCTCCACAGTTTGTTTCATGTGCACATAATCAGCTTTTAATAGCAGCATCTATAAATCAATTCCACATCTGTCTGTAGCTCTGCTGAACTATCCAAATTAAATTCTAGTGGTTTGTGAGAAGGAGGGCTGAAGGCTAAAATGAGGCTGAAAAATATAATTGGCTCAATTTTGTTTCAATTTCCTACACTAGGACGGATGAGTGTCACAAGCATATATTCGCATCCTCTCACTTTCCCATATTCAAGTTTTTGGTTAGTATTTTTGTAACTAGGTTTTCACACAGTCTTCAAAGGGCAACTGTTTATTTTATATGGTTCTTTTATTTAGATAACAAATATAAACTAAGCTGCACCCAGCCAACCAGGCAGCATTCAAAGCCAATCCAATAGCAAAATCTTTACAAATCTGACAGTACAGCAGGATTTTAAGTGGAGCACAGTGCATTCAAATTCAGGAGTTGCATTCCTCTAATGAAAAATGAAGATATAAAGAAGTAAAACAACCTTTAATAGACCAAAGCCTTGCTAGATGAGATATGCATTCAATCCTTCAGTAGAAAGGCTGGTTGTTTTGCTATTTAAACTAATATAAAAGATCAGCTCATATAACATTTTGAACTACTTTACCTATAAATTTTTCTACTCTCTTCTCAAAAATTGCCAGTTGTTTCAGAGAAAACAGCAGAAAAAGCAGCTGTAGTTTTCCAAACCCACATGAACCTGAGTTGGATTCTCCAAGGCTGTATGAAGGAGCTCTGCAAGAGTCTGGGGGAAGATGTTGCAGTTCTACCTGAAGTTTAAAAGACTACAAGATACAGGGTAAACACTGGTGCTGTAGGACTCCCACTGGGGCCATTCCCAAAGGGTGTGCTTACACTACAGGGTCCAGGAGCACCGCCCAGTTCCCAAACCTGGGTGAACTGTAGGACTACAATCAAAATGTACGCCAGGATACAACCAGGTACATCAGAGCTCTGTGCACCCAAGCGCCCCCCGTAAACTGGATCCAACCTGGTCTCCCCAGAACAAACACTCACAAATGCCAGGAACAAGGACTCTAGTAATTAATTTCCCAAGAGGCAGGATCAGGACCTTGGGATACTGCACAGACTGTTTAGGGACATAGTCCACAATCTGCCCTTGTAGTTTTGACACCCCCATGGCCTGGTGTTTCTGCCTTCTTATTTCCACTAAAGAAATGTTTCAGCAAGGATGCATGCAGACAGAAATGCAGTAGATGAGAAGGAGAAAAGGAAGAGGGCAAAATGCTCTTCAGCTGAAATGAAACAATCGAAACAAAAACTGACTTGAAGCCAAATCATTAAATCAAATAAAAACAAGGGGGAAAATGTCACAGTTTGTTCTTGCAGCATTTGGGGAGGTTCCAACTGCCTTTGCTTTGTAGCTTCCTCTGCTCTGAATGTCAGCTACAGCTTTGGTGTGTCATCCAGCAAGGGCTTTCCTCCAGCTCAAACCATATGCAAAGTCCCACAGGTCACAATGGACTAACACTAAAGACTAGAAGACCTGTTTCTGAACACATTTTTCTCTAATTTCATTGGCTGCTCATACTTATACCCTTCAAAAACAGTAATCACATCACTTCTGGCCAAAACTGTGGCTCACCTATATGCTACATACTTTGATGTTTAAAGTCATTTTGGCACAGCTGAGAACACAAATCCATTGTGGGACAAGAGGAGGGAACTGAGAGCCTGGACAACTAGGCTTGAATCAGGACCACTAGCACAGACTTTGCAAATCCATGACTGCCTGTGGAAAACAACAGCTGTAATATAGTACATATTCCCTGTGAGCTGACAATATTACCACTGAAATGTGCCTAGAAGCATTCTGCAAGAGATGATACAAAGCAGGTTTGGGGGTGATTATACTAGTGGCTGGGTTAAGCCTCTGAGCTTATATACCAACCAGCTGCTTCTGGAAACCAAGGCAGGTCAGATGGGACTGAACCGTTCTGCGATGGATTCGGTACCATGGCTCTCTCAATCTTAGTCTTAACCTGCCAGAGCACAATGCTAACACATTTAGACATCTTTCATCCTTCCTTGGGCTGTTGTCCCTTCAGCAAAGAAGGAATTTGCACCAGGATTACAAGTGGGAATCATTTCCTGTAATGTAAAGCAGCCCAGCTGCACTGCAAAAAGTCAGGCGTGCTCTTTCAAAAATGTCAGGTCCATGAACAAGGATTTCATGACTTTTGGACTCAGTAGACAAAAAGTAAATATAAGATAAATAGTTACAGAAAAGGTTCTAGTGACTGTATCTGCAATAGCATATTTCTGGAAATTTTTCAAACCTTTTGCAAATGACAGGATAAGAAACCTAATCACAGGCAAACCTGAACTTTGAACATGTAGGACTCCAGATTAGAAGTCTGTATTCTCAGCACAGGAGGCTGAAACAGCTGATTTGCTAACAAGCAATACAGATCCTGCCACACTAGATTGCTAATAAAACAATTCCTACCAAACTGCCACAGAAAATGAAAATGTGCTCTCCTAAACATTTCTGAAAGGAATTTTAGAAATTTATAGATCAACACAAAGGGAAGCACACACATACAAAAGTACTATCAGGAATTTTTAAAGGCAAACATGATACAGAAAACTTCTGTTCCTTGTACACCAGAATTACTGTCCCTTTCAGAGAAACTGTCATCATGCTAGATACTATCACCAGGAGAGAAGGTGCTACTCAGTGGGGACCTATTACATGACAGCAAAATAATGAAGATAAAAGAGTTCTGTGCTTGCTACTGAAATTCCACTCATAGGAAATTAAAATGTGTGCTGCATGGTATGCTCTCACTGTGCATTTATTGTTGTAATGCTTTTTGGTGATTTATAGGTTCCAGGCTATCAACTATAAGATGCAATAGCCTTTTTGATTACAAGTTTTTCCTAGCCTATACTCAAACACTATTCTTAAATCTTTTTTAAGTTTTGAAGATGCCTTGTATGTGCTCCCTCATAGGTAGAATCACATACTGCTACTTAGAATCATGTTGTTTAGGTTTTTCACAGCCAATACTGCTATAAAAGATACTATGTTTGAACAAGGACACCAATGTAGGACAGCGTGGGATTTATGATGTTTCTTCATTTCAAGGAAGGTTCCAACTATATTTAAAAGGCTACAGCTACTATAGCTTTATAAATATATACGTGCATATAAACATGAACTCCCTTTAGGCACAAAACAGCTTTCTAGAAGCTGCTTTGAGAACACCTTGAAACCTGTGGAGAAGATCAAGCCTGCCTTGTTTTCCTTGCAGCTGCCATCTGTGGCATATGCCCCTAGTTATGCTTGGTTGCATACTGTCACATGAGCACTTTGTGTCAAACTGACCTAACAACACACAAAAATATCACACCAAGAAATGCTGTTAACACTGGGAGATTGAAGAGCAGAAGAAAAACAATGCATCATCTTCCAGCCCTACTAGTACTGTAATAAGGGCATGACACACATGAGAACTGCTAAAAGACTGATTTTATTTTCATTGTATAGCATGGCCAGGATTTTAACACTTATTCAATTCACAGCAAAAGGGGAGGACAGGAGGATGAGGAGGAGGAGATAGTGTTGCCAGCCTTTTCCAAATGGAAAGGCAGGCTACCAAAGGTAAACAAAGCCCAATCAACTAAAAATAATAAAGTACAAACTTAATGGCAATAATAAATCATGCAAGTGGATTATACTCGATGTAGATCAAGCTGCATTACATGCCCCACTCTTCTCTCTGAATATATGACACAAATTCTCAAATATATCATATTCCAGTGGTGAACTATCATACAATGACAGACCATATAAGATCAGCACCCACCATGTCACCTCTGAATTAGGATCATGCTTGGTGTAGGCAATCCAACACCCTCTCAGCAACACACCAGGTCTCCCCCTCACTTGGTTTTCACTGTGCAAGTGTCAGTAAGACTTACTCATGCTCTCTGCTCAGTCATTTTCTCTCAAAACCTCCTTTTGTTGTGACGAGTATGCTGCTCCTGAGGAACTAACTCCTGCAGCCTCTGTTTCACAGATTCATTTAGACTGGAAAGCCCCTCTTGAGATCATCTAGCCCAACTGTAATCATTTGTGGATGACCTAGAAGGTTTACCTTTTTTCTCCATGATTAATCTGTTTCTCCCTCTTGGTAGTGATTTGGATCTCTCATCCTAGTTTTCCTTCATCTCTGGCTTTCTAGGGTATAACTGGTTTTTGCCCACATTAGGGTTAACTGCATTCAGCTAACCAAAACTCTTATGTGTTAAGAATTTAACTGCTTATTTTTTTCACACAACATAATGGTGAGCTTAAAAAAGCATTAATATGAGATCATTCTGCAGATGACCACAACCATGCAGTCTGCAAGAAAGATTAACTTCTGACACAAGAGAACAGTGGCCAACACTGTTCTAGAAGAGGTCTCATTGCAGATAAAAAGCACCAGAAAACTTAAACCTGTATCCTAACAGCAAAAACAGACCAAGAAGGGCAGGGGGAGGGAGGCCACCACTGGAAAAAATTGTATCTGAATATGGACACATCCAACACCTCTGTTATTAACCACAGGTCTCCAGCAGCAGACTGAGCAAACAGCAGCAGATGGGGGAAGAAGTCAGGAGACTGAACTGTAAATAGAATTCAAACACTAGCAGAAACAGGGAGTGGCAGAAAGACCACACCTGAGGGTAGAGGTAGGACACCTATGCCATCAACCATACTGGCATACCTGGAAAAATTTCTATTCACAGGATATCTGTTTTGGTGCCAGAAAAAGGAAAGATAAGATTTTGAATTGGGAATGTCAAAGAGGAGAGATACCAAGGAATACCACATACACAAGTAAGCTGTAAGCAGGACAGACAGGTAGAAAACACATGGAAGGCTCAAGCCAACCTTTACCAGATTTCAAAAAAGCTGGGAAAGACCAGAGTTCAGAATCTCCAGAAGTTCTTATTTAAGTCAGGTATTAATGGAATTCATGCTTCTGTGATTGTGCCCACTAGCCCTGATGAATCAGCTACAGGTTTAAACTCATGCTCAATGTATAAGCTTGGATGAGTTAAAATTATAAAATGTTTCCAGGCTCTAATTTGATCTTGTAGGGTTATTTTAGGCCAGCATCACCAAAATATATGTAAGAGCACCATAAAATAAGTTTTGGGAGACAACAAAGGCACTGGTTTGATAATTGTGTTCCAGGTGTTTGATGGTACTTTGTGTCTTTGAGAAACTCCCCCTATACGAGATAAATTTCACCAACACCCCCATTCTCCAGAGTAACAGAAAGACTTTGAAGGGTCATCCACCCATGCATTAGCCTACTACCTGAATAACTATGTAAAATGACTGCAACATAGCTAATGTTTCCTAGATATTTTATTTAATGCTATCTTCTAAAAAAATCAAAAGTATGGAGATTTCCACCCCTTCTTTTCCGCAGCTATTCCTCAATCTAAACTAGTTCACTGTGAAAGTCTCCTTTTATCTTAAATCCTTTCCATTTGTAGTATCATTACATTACTCTTACCTCTAGCTCTTTGAATACTTAATAATTCCTTCATTTTAAACCACTAAGAATCTTCTAATACTAGACACTTATCATACAACACTTTTGTCATTTCTTGGACAAGCTGTACATGCTCAAGTTCTTTCAAAAGCTTTTTTACTAAGCCAGTTCTTTTGTTACTGTATAATCAGGTTTGCTGTTTTTCTCTTCAGTCCCTGCAATTCATTGATATTTTCTCTGAAATGTAGAAACCCAGAATGAACGCAATAACCCAGACAATTTTTTAAAAAAATTCAACCTCCCAGATCTCCCAGATCCATATGCTGCAAATATGCTAATGGTGTGTGCAGGGATTCTTAATAAGAGCAACACTGAACAGGGTGCACAAGGTTTGCCTCAAGTCTTCCCTCCTCCTTGAATGAGAGCTGAGCCAATCTAGGGACTATTTCAAGTTTGAGGCGTATTACTTAATGTTACAGAAAATCTTAAAAGTGCCTTTGGAACAGCTGGGGCACAATATGCAAATACATGCTTAGGGAGCTATTAAAACACAGGTTATTGACCTCAAAACTAGAAGAGATCCTTTGGAACCCTTCTGGATCATTACACAGCTGTATCTAGAGACTGATGGACTTCCAGACAGATCAAGGCTGTTACATGTCATGTTCTCTTTTAGGATAAACACTACGGATGTTGCCACCATCTAATTATACTTAAACAAGCCTTTATGCTGGGGAAATTGTATAAACATTGCTCTAACAGAGTATAAACACTGCTCTAATTCTACAATTGGAGGTCTTTTTCTTATTATACTCCATGTTTCAGAGAAGGAAATAGCCACTCAAATTCCACTAAAAGAGTTCTCAGTTATGGATTGCTAACAATATTGATTGTAATGGCTCCCTTGGAAACATTACAGTCTATCAAAGCAATGTTGGCGCTGCAGCAAATTTGTTAATCTGCTAAAAGCCTTTTGAACATTGTGTCTTCAGAAGTCTTTTTCAGTCTACTGGTCCTTTTAGACCATGCCCACTGCTTTAGCACCTTGCAACAGCCCAGAGCTGCGAGCAGCTGCTCATGAGATGACTCAAGCTAAAAGTCAGTTTTCTAAGTTTGTGTGTCTCTCTGAAGTCATCAGCATCACACACACCCCCAAAAACAAAGCATGCACCAAAAAAAAGCAAATAAAACGTTAACAAATAAGAATAACTTTTTTGCTGTAAAATTCTTTCGTGTTGAAAATGGCTACAGAAATTTTTTTCTATCTGAAATATCCAAATATGCATTCATAGTAGGCGTTTATTGTGGAAAACATGTCCAGGCAAAAAAAAAATTAAAAACTAAAGTACCCTTTCTTATATTTCTCCTCAGATTTTCCTGAGAGGACATCATTTGGACAATGCCAAGATGCAAATAATACCATTTCTTAAACACTGAGACAAAATATAGAGAAATTTAGACAAAAACAGATGGACAGGAAAAAAAAAAATCAAACCATGAAAAAATCCTTTTTCACCCCTTATTTACCTGTACCTTAGCAGTACAGGTAAAAGAATACAGCTGCTCAGTGGATCTGCACTTGAGACAAAAGAAAATGGGA
Organism: Peucedramus taeniatus; assembly: GCA_013400575.1. Taxonomy (NCBI): domain Eukaryota; kingdom Metazoa; phylum Chordata; class Aves; order Passeriformes; family Fringillidae; genus Peucedramus; species Peucedramus taeniatus. The sequence goes on from WBNO01024473.1 coordinate 245,303, forward strand.
TGAAATATAGGGAAGAGTCACTACAAAGAAGTACAGTTTTCCATGACAGCTATGTAAAATTTCCAGCCCTTATCCAACGGTTTTAAATAACTTATGAACTCAGTCCTGTACCTCCCTTAAGACTCAGTGGAAACAGCAAAGTTAACCATAGCTGGAGCTATTTTTCCAAGGTAGCACCTCTATACCCTGGAGGATACAGACTAGAAGAGCGTAAGCTGGGGAGGAGGGGAGAGTAGAAAACCTATTTCCCACGTCTTATAAGCAAAAATTAAAGGGAAAACAGACATTGTGACTGAGCTAAAAGGGATGTCTGGGAAATGCTGCTGTCCTTTGTGACATCTCACTGGAGAATGAGCCATGCTGCAGTGGGGGAAGAAACCATTAAAAAAAAATCAACCTAGCAAGTCTCAGGCACACTTTGTGACTACAGAACTATGCCACAGCAAAAGTAATTACATAAGGGTAGCGAGACCTCATTTTCCCCCGTCACTTCCTCTTGCTAATGCAATCCTCCCCCAGCAATATGGAAAGATGCACTTGACAGCTACCTAGAAGGGTCACTGTCCTCTCTCTCAGGGCACATGTGCTGCATGTGCTGGGTTCTCTCTGGCACACAGGACAGATGCTGTCCTGCTGTCAACATCACATCTTTCAATTTCAGCCAACACCATTGCCCCCTGCCACACTGCCAGGAGAGGCTGCCAGGTGAACAGCCACCTGCACCTGCCTGCTCTTGACAGGGATGTCAACATGGAAAGAGGCTCTTTGGCCCCACTCCTCCAACCATCCCGTCCCTTCTCATGGCACCAACCAGGGCTCTGCCCCACATCCCCACACAGACACCACCTTAATGTACTCTGCTTTCATACGTGCCTCAGAGCTGTACATCATACTCATCTTCAGCTTTCCAACAAAAATGCCAGTTGGAGCCCTGAGATAACACAAGCCTCAACAAGGATTTTGTGCTTGCAATATTCTAGAAGAGGTCTCATTGTAAAGGCAGGAAGAAGCAAATGCAATTCTGTCTGCCATTAGTCAGTATGAATTGTTTGGGGCAATACTGAATGTATAAACAATACATGGTTATTTGCATTAACCTGAACAACCAGACACTCATTAAAAAAAATTTAGAGATTCATCATTGTCCCAGTAGAAAACAGACCCCCAGGGTCTTCAATTTATTGCAGGTATCAGATACAAACTGGCTGTGAAAAGCACAGGCTCAAGTCCACAGTAAAACACAACATTGCTTGAAATTGCTGATAAATAAATGCAGGTATTCATTCACTCCAAGCGCTGAAGTACCAGAGACTGGAGATGTTAGCTGTCCTACCAAGCCCAGGCAAAGCCACCAAAGTCATGCTGGAATTTAACAGACTGAAAGGTGACAAGAGTCCATATCGAGACACATGGAAAGAGATGAAAGTAGGAAAAAAAATCGTGGAAAAAAACTCCAAATACAAACAATCAAACAAAACCAAAAAAAAAAAAAAAAAAAAAAAAAAAAAAAAAACAACNAAAAAAGCAACCCCCTAAAGGCTTTAAAGGGAATATTTAATCTCTGAGATTATTACCTTCCCCCCGCCCAGAAAAAGCCCACTGCAGAAAATCCAAAGAAAACAAAACAAAAAAAGGACAACAAAATAACACTTTGTAAAATACCTTTCCTTGAAATGAATAATGACAATTTTTAGAGCTGAACTTAAAACAACTTTGTTGCTTAACACTTATAATTCTGTGATAGTAGTGCCTAACACACACTCTAAACAACAATATTTATTAGAAACTTTCAGCATAAGACAGTTGTAATTCCAAAATGCCACAGGCCAAGTTTTATGTCATTCCTTAAGAGTATTTTATATCAACTCTGCACTAATGACTACATACAGGGATTAGAAGCTTTTCTTCTCTCAGTTTCTGTATCTCCCGTACATTAGGTTCCCATTCACTTTCCATTTCTCAGCCCTACTCTCTACTGCACAATTATGAGAGTCAATCAGAAGCCCAAGATATTTCTTTCTTCTGTAACTTTTCCGCCTTTATTTTACAGCTAAACCAGTACAACCAGTTAGCAAGTAACACAATTTCCAGTTCTGGGCATATTCATGAATATTCAGTAGGGGTAAATGTATCATAGTTCCCATGCATTAAAATTCATGGTTTAGGACGGAAAATTGATGCAGGATCCTCACATGCTATCTCATTTTTCGGGTGGGGTCTTCAAGCAGCAGATACTTCACAAACACCTCCTCTTGCTACAACTACTCCTCCTTCCCAGAAGAAGTTGCTGAATATTAACTTCTTCTGGAGCAAGGGTATGTCTCAGAGGAGCAGCCAGACCAGCAAAACCAGCCCAGGTTTTCAGGGCTCTCCTGCTCTCCTTCCGCAAGCACCCAGCCTGGCTCCCAAGCAGCATTAATCACAATCCTAGCAGTGCCCTACTACAATGGTTACTGTTTGCACAGGTGCAGAGGTGATTTTAGAAAGTTCCAGAAGTGGAGGGCAGCAAAGGGAAAACTTATTCTGTTGTTCCAAATATACCAAAACCTTTCTGGCTACCACATTGTCATAGAGCAATTACTTACATTAGGCCTTTCTAACATCAAAAAACATGCCAGTGCCTACTGAAATTTTGATTAATTTAAACTTTGATTAAAACTTCTGTCATCTACACATGATCTCTATGATGGAGGTCCCACATTTTGAGGATTCAGTGGTTCTGAGTAAAACAGTTTGCATGCAAGACAAAAAAAGGCTGCAGATAGGTATTCACTCTGCAGTCAGCTAAGACAGTTGGCAACATTAACATCCTCATTCCCAGCTGTCTGTTACCACTCCTCTGGGAGATGGATACAGCTGGAGAAAGGGGATTTTACAGGACTCTAATCCATGTCAATGCAGTCAGCCAGGTTTGCTCCTGAAGCTGGCTGATTTTGCCATCAGCAGACATGGGAACACTCGTATAATCTCTTGTTTTGTAAGAGTTGTGGGGACAGTAACCTCTAGCTTCTGGGCAGTGATGAGCAGCTGGAACAGTAATATTTTCAGCAAGCTCAGCTGGAACCTGGAGAAAGCATCTGCCCACAGTTTCAATGACAGGTGGCAAGGAAAAAGCAGTGTATGTTGTGAAGCACATAGGCAATGTAAATCCCATTTCTGTGACAAAAAGTTTACTCATCTCTACTTTCAAGGCTTTTTTTAGCTTCCTTATTTACTAAATGTCCACATATGACATCATGAGACAAAACAGAGTGAACTTTCCAAAGGGATATAAGATAGAGTAATAGTCTTGCTAGTATTTTAAAATAACACACTAATCAGACATACAACACTAATCCAGTCATACAACAACAGATAACACATCACTTATACCAAAAAGCCTATTTTAGGGGTTTTTTTTTCTAACCAGCATTTTGTGCCAGCCAATACCAATTCAAAGAACAGTACTGCCGAGTCCTTTCATTCATCCCACTGACAGATTAAATTATTTTCTGCTGTTTCATAGCACATCTTGATCCCCATCAGAATATACCATATTCTGCCTCTAAAATTGTCCTTCCTCTGAATAAATTCCAAATTCTGCATTCAGATACACAAGCTCTCACATTTCCATGACTGACATGTCCTTTTTATCTGTTCCTTAAATGCATGTTTCTGTGTTTGTAACCATCTGACTGCACTCTTCTGTCCACCTTTTAGCCCTCCCTTTGAAGAGAATATACACCCTTTGATGGGCATACACTGTCCTTACACATCACCTGGCTTTCATTTGTGCTGCCCCTCGTCCCTTGCTTTACAGTGTACCTTCCACCACTCTCCAGTGGTGCTGGAGGCAGCTGGAAGGTGTCTCCATTATTACACACACACACACACTCTTTGGACAAAGGCACTCCGATGAACAGTATCTGCTCTCAAGAGAGACCCAGAAAGACTACCGAAACACTATCTATAAAATACATATAATACAGGGTGGGTGACAAAATATCATTGCCTAGTGAAATGCCAGAGACCAAGTTACTCTTGCAGCCCTTCTTTAGACTGTCACACCTCAGAACATCATTTCCTACTGCCAGTTGAAATAGCTGGCTTCACTATGACCTTGTGTGAGCTTAATGTTCTTTCTCCTAGCATAGACTTGAGCTACTCATCCAAAACCTTCCTCATCCTTCAGCCTCTGTTGTTGTGGTTTTGTCTACTTCTTCAAACTCCCCTGTGGTTACATATGCAACAAGTCCTCTTGAAGCAATATGATTTCCATATTTGCATAGGAAAATAGCTACATTGGACTTTCATCTTCACCTATCTCCTCAAATCCCATTAATGCAGTATACTTACAAAAAAGAACTATAAGAATGACAATGTGTATTTCTCCAAAAGCCTTCTTTAACTACATTAATTGCACTTCAGTCCACCCATCTGGTTTGGGCTTTACCCAAGTGTCCTCCCTGTTTTGCAAAGGGAAGAACAAAGGTGCTGAAAATTTCACTGACTTACATGAACAGTTGCCAACAGAGAGACATTAGTGACACAGATACTCTGACTTCTGTTCTGCTGCTCTGACCAGCAGAGGAATAATTTTCCTCTCAACATATTTTGACATAATAATATCTGCTGTTGGCTAGAAAGTGCTGGCAGATGTTCACATACAGCAACACTAACATTTTTAAGACTTCCTCCTGTTTTCTATTCATAATTGTATCTTCCCACAAGCTACACTGGAACGTTTTACAATTACTTTGCAAATCACATTTCCAGAAAAAGAAGTCCCTGCAGCTAACTAGACACCAATTACAGTGGCATTCTGTTGCTACCATTCATGACAACCAAGGAGCACCAGACACCTAAAAAGCTTTAGAATCCAGCACCTAAAACTGCTGAGGCACACACACACACACACACGTCCAAGTAAAAGCAAATTTCAAATGGCTAACATTATTCGTAAATCATGGCATGACACAAGACTGCATGAGTATAATCTGAATTATCTTGACTGAACGTGCCAGACTAAAGTTAAAGAGTAACTGCTTACTGTCTTATATGGCCTAGAAATACACGTACCTTTGAAAATTCAATTACACAAGGGAGAATTTGCCAGAACATCCAATCAGATGCTAAACCCTTATATTGAAAATTGATGCTACATCTAATTAAGCAGTCAAAACTGACTTTTTGCATAGAAACTGAAGAGACTATTCTGCTTTAACTATATATATAATTTTCCCATTATACATCTTTAATTGTCTATTACCTGTTGGCAGTTCAACATGCCACATTCATAATTTCCTTTTAAAGCAGAGAACAGCATTTGGGACTTCCGAATGGCTTTACATCAGTTGAGAATGTTGTCTATCAAAAAGGCAACATACTAAATGAAGTACTACTTAATGCAAAATTCCGATCACCCAGTACAAAACAACAACTAACTAAACTATTTAGTACAACACTACAACTAAAGTGTTGTAAATACATATATGATACGAGAAAATATTCGCTACCTGAAGAAACCAAGAGGCAAAGGATGGAACACAAGTTGGAGCTTCCAGAGTAAGTTCACAGATCATTTAAAGTAATTTGCATCATTCTCACATGATCTTTTCTGTCTAGGACTAAGGCTTTAGCTGGAATAAGGAAAAACCCACACAGACAAACTAAATATCAAGGCAACACACACACTTATTTGAAATTCACACACTGCAAATACATACATTAAAGGGCACACATTGCAGCAGTGTTCCCAAAGTGTGAGATCTAAGAGCAGAACAAAAGTGATTGGGTGGACCCAGTGGTCTGATCAAGGAAGGAAATTTCTCTATTTCTAAATGCAAGTTCAAAGATTAAAATCTCTCTGCTCAGTAAGGACCCCATTTACTATAAGAAAATCAGTAGTCATCTTATGCAGTAGCAGGGAAAATTATCTCCAGTCCTGCAGGGCATTAAAGACTTCCTAAGGGACACAGAGTGACTTCAACCACCATTTAGACACAAGTGTTTTCATCCTTGTTATTCTTCCGATTGTTCTCAACAAAATAGAAAGGCTGCTGTGAAAATTTAAAACTCCCATCTTCTTTTGTTACAAATAAACTGCTAACCCATTTGGGAACTATGAGCAATTGCAAAAAAGAGGGAAAAACTTGAAAAAAGTAATTCTTTAGTAACCCAGTAATTTTTTGTCCTGATATTGGGAAAATATACCAGCAAGTCTTATTCCTCCAAACCTCAAATCCTGTTACCACTGAAGACAAAGTGAGTTTTAACTTCCCCCCCACTCCCTCACCCTAATCCACTCTAGTGCAATGGGGCTTCAGCTCAGAACATGCCTTAAAAATTACACCTATTTTAGGACAGCAATCCCACTGGCACACAAATGCATTGCCATTCTAAGCAGTCACCCCCTTCACAGAGGTCTCTGCTCTGCAGCCACAAGCCCATCACAGATGTCTAAAGCCATCATGTGCCAGTGTTTCTGAACGCATATGCCCATGTGTCTCCACATTCATGTCCATAGTGACACATGCTGGCAGTTCCAGGGAAGAACACCATTAGAGAGGTCACCTTAAAAAACAAAAAGGCCTTTGGCAACTATTAGCTTTCTGATAAATTATCTCATTAATGCAAACATGAAAAAGAAATTCCCTTTCCAGATCTTATCTCCCCTTGGATCATAACTCTTCTGTACGTGAAACACAGCCTCTTCTTGCCTGTTGCACTAGAAATCTGTTCAGATCCAAGCTAAACTCCTGGTATGACACAAGACATCAACAATTAAGTTCCCCTATCTTAAAAGTGCAAGCTGATGTGGAGATTTGCTTGTTTTTCATCAGTATTGAGCCACATTCCTTCTTCTTGCTTAGTCATAGATTATAAGGAGCATTTAAATAATGTTTCAGAGAAGAGACTTGCTTCTAAAGGCCAGTTTTAGGCTTTTTTTTTTTTAATTAAGATAGACTTGGGTTTTTTTTTCCTAAAAATATTGTTGATTCCAGCTTCTTTTAACATATCAGTATGTTATTAAAGTGCAATTCAAAAACACACTGACAATGAAAACATTCATGAAACAATGTTTCATGACAATGAGCAAGTGTATGGAATGTAACTAATGCCAATATATTCAACAAGATATTGAGAGTTATTTCACAGTCTTCTATGAATTACAATATAAGAAAGTTTTATGTTTTTTTTAATCTTTAATAAAACTCCAAAATGTATTTTTGGAAGACAGAAGACTATTACTTTATTTCTATTCCCACTACTAACAAAGAAACAATCACAAGCACTAAAAGAGACCAAAACTCATTCATTGTTTCTCAGGAGGGGTATGTCACAGAAGCTCCAAAGGGCCACTTTCCTTTGGCAAAAAAAAAGGGTGTTCTTATTTCCAGCCATCTGCCTCCCTTCTCCGGGGCACTTCAACATTTTGTTCGACTCACATAAAACTTTCAGTGAGGTTTTCCTTAGCTGGAACTGGGATATGTTTAGCGTTTCCCAAATAAAGCAGTAGAGTGGGTGGTGCTATTATTCATCACCGCACCCCACGACTCACAAAACATGCCATCTGCCATCCCCGTTCCTGCTGTACTTTAATTAAGCGTCTACCAGTCAAAGAAAAAAAAATGGGGTGAGAGAAAAAATATTATAAAATAATGGGCTGGGAGCGGTAAAGAAGAGTGGAAGAAAAGCGAGCAGGTAGGGAAGGTACGGGATCTCGAGGTCTCCAAGCGAGCAAACCTCTGGCGGTGGGGGGACTCGGGGGGACGCGCCCCGTGCGCGGCGCCGGGGCCCGACGGCCACGGCCGAAGTTGCGGGGCCGGGGCGGCCGTACCTGGGAAGAGGAAGGCTTTGCTCCCGTTGTGCAGCCCCGGCACCTGGCGCACGCCCTCCGTGGAGCCTCCCAGCTGTAGCTCGGACAGCACGTCGATCTGCAGCGAGGGGTCCACGCCAA
>WBNO01024473.1:253753-296868 GCA_013400575.1 Peucedramus taeniatus
CGGGGGGCTCCGCTGGGAACTTTGAGGGGAAGGCGCGGGAAGGAAGGGCCGCTGTGCCCCCCCAGGCCGCGGCTGGCAGCGGCCGATCGGCGCCGGCGGTGACCCTCGGGGCGCTCTCCTGCCTGTCGGCAGTTCTCGTCCGCCTGTGCTGAAGTCACCGCTTGGTTCCCGTCCCGAGGTGGTGCCGTCCAGGGTCTGGCGAAGCCTCCGATCTTTAAACACGAATAAAAATAATTTGGGAAAGGCGGGGGGGAAGGGAAGAAATCAGGACGTTTGCAGTAGCTGACTGAGATGGGAATGTGCAGAGCTGGCGCGGGGCTGACAAGGGCAGGTTCGTTTGCCCTGTCGTAAAGGACGATTCTACACAGCGGTCCTGTCCTCTTTAACAAACCCTCCTCCCGCCCCAGCAAGTGACATTTCTGTGCCGTACTTTGTGTGCTTATAAAGGGGGCTAAGAATAGCCTTATTCTTCCCTTCCCTTTCACAGACTCCCAATGTGCAGGGCAGAAATGTCTTGTTGCCAGTTTGTCAAATTCTGCAGGATGAAGGATTGGCGGGGTTATTTTTTTCCGTAATTTCACATGCATGTCAGTAAGACCCTGACGTCACCTGGTGATTCCAGTATTGTATATTGACCTCTCCCAAGTTCATCCTCTATGGTCTTTTCAAATTATAAAATCTTTACAAGTAACCTTTGGCATCTTTGTCAACAAGAACTATGAAGGCTGAAAAAGAAAGCAGTTCTTTCCCTTGCTTTTCCTACCCCTCTCCCCACCCCAACCCAAAGATGACCATGGGAGTCCATGGTAAATCTCCTTTGTGGACTAAATTAACCAACTGAGCTACTAAGCACCACACTAAGCAAACATTCGCTTTCTTATCAGAATGGGGAAAAAAAAGAGAGGAGTGTCTATACATAAAAGTGGGAAATGCAATCCATCCCTCAACCCAAATCCAGAGCATAGGTGTTAGAGGTCAGTTCCAGTCTGCCCAACATGCATGTCACTCTCAGAAGAGCTACAGGCTTCATCTTCTGTTGGTGGAGCCAGCACAGCCACTTCACTTTGCAACCGGTCAGAAAACAAACAAAGCATGAAGGAACCCTGCTGCTGGTACCACCGGTGTAACTGGTCACACAGCATCCCTGATGTTGTATCTTGCATAGTCATAGTCAGCAGTGACATCCCACCCCCATGCCAATCAGCCTAGCACCTCTTCTGCACCAAAGCTTTGTCTCCAGCCTGTTGCTGACATGGAACTGTGCTTCCAAACTCATGAAATCCACTGGCTGCCAAAGCAGTCTTAACAAAGGTTTTCCTTGGGAGAGTTAACAGGCAACAGCCACATATCACTGATTGTTTTCATGCTATTTCAATCACATTGGTTACAGACAAGTCAGCCAGAAGCAATTAATTTGTGAAAAAATAGGTTCAATATCTAGAACAATAATGGTGCATAATGAGCCCTGCTGCCAGGTGGGTCAGGCATACAAGTGAACAAACCAAAAGAGGCAAACATCTGCCTGAAGTCCTGAAGATGCCAGCAGACAGTGACATTCTCCATTTGCTGAGGCTGACAGAGCAACATGAGTATGTAAATGAGGGGAAGCTCACCCCTTTAATAATCTACTTCTTTCTCAAAAGAACTCCAGGGATTGACCACTCATATTCCCATACATGAATAATCGCTCAAAACACCATCCAATCTGCTTTACCTATTCCCCCAGATCTATGTGGAGACCCAGGGCAGACATTATACACATGACATGGAGCTGTGTTTCTGCTATGTGAAATGTCAATAGTGACAGTATTCAGCTAACCAAGAATTAAGTGAGCAGAAATAGGAGGACCAACACAAGGAATATTATATTGATGATTAAATGTTTCAAATACTTGCCTAACCATGGAATAACTTTCTGATCACTCTAAAAACACGGTTTCACAGTTTTTGGGGGGCATGTCCCTTCTTAAATTTCAATATTATGGAAATACCTGAAAGAAAATGGGTTTTATGCTTTCATATGGCTGGAATGCTGTTTCTTTTGATGAAAACTATGTGTTTAGCCAAGAGAACTACAAACACTTCATACTGAGGCTCACCATAATCTATTCCACGCATGGAAAGGGTGACAGACCTAAGAAAACATGTATCTCTAATAACCATGCATCAGTGAAAGTGTTTTCTCTGTTAAGCCAAGTTTCTGTCTAAAGAAGCTCATTTCAGATACTAACCTTTACGTGTCTCAGCAATTTTCAAGGCTCTACAGAGACTAGATGTCTTAGAGGTAGTTTGGGGTTTGTTTGGTTTGGGGAGATTTTTGGTTGATTGATGAGGGGTTTTTTGAGTTGGTTTGGGTTTTTTTGTTGGTTTGGTTTTTGATGAGCTAAGATAGTTTTTATCCCTACAAATACTCAAGGTGAGATTACTCAAGGAAACATCTGTAGAAGTCAAGAGTAATCTTTTGCACTTGCTATTCTCCTGGGGCTTTCTGAAATATCACCTGGTCACAGGTATTACTACATGTACAGTAAAACAACCTTCTCTTTACAAAACCTCTTGGATGAAATGGCATCCTGTGATCCCACAGCAATGGACATGTCAATGATAACACAAACACATTTTGTCCAAGTATAAGCAAAAAGGCTTCTTGAGGAGACAACCCTGGAATCAGTCACAATATCTTATATTTACAACAATTTTCATATCAAACGAAGAAATAAGGGATGTGTTACAATCCCCAAATTCATGAATGGTTTCATTGCAAAGGAAATTTCATATTTATTATGCACATATTAATTGCAATCATATTAATTACACTCATTAATTACACTCATATTAATTATATGGTAATAAACTGAACCAAGTAGAGCTCTTAAAGCATGCAGAAGACAATCCTGCACCAGGAAAGCCTTACCTCTCTTACTGCAGCTTATGTGGGTCTATTTATTTTTAAAGAAAAACATGAATATTTTATTCACAGTAGTTTTATCCATGTATTTCTATGCTGGAATCTGGATAGTCCATGTGAATTTAAGAAATACATAAGGAATTGTCACTGACCTACTTATAAAACACTGATGCAACTTTTTTCTGAGAGTATATTGCAAAACACACAGAGTTGTTTACTCAACACTATAATAGTGCTTTAATGCAGCACTTATACAAAAAAATATTTGTAAAACATGATGTTCCATAATTAATACTTTTTGAAGTGGAACAAGAAGAATAGTCTGTTGTCACAGAGAAGCAGCTTTTTAATTTCAGCAAATTCAATACTGCTGGGTTTGAGGACTTTTTATTAGTTCCAGTCAGGGAAAATGCAAGAGGCAAATTACGTTGCAGCACTTTTTGTTAATACCCTCCAATGTGAACTTCTGCCTTCACCATTATATCATTATGATCCACATTTTCTGTCTATTAAAACAGTCATATGTAAAAACAGTACAGTTGTTGGTGATGTATACATGCCAACAGGGATGGGACTAATGAGGGATGCCATGAGGGACTAAAGTGAGACCACCTTACCCATTTTCACTTGTTTTCTAAATGATGGCTTCAACAGTGAAGAACAAACTCAGATGCTGTTTTTTGAATAAACTCCAGTTGTTTATCAAATAGTTTCTTCTTGCCACCTTCCTGACCAGATCTGTGAACTTCTTTTGTGGTACCCTCTCCCTTCAGCACATATCCCCTTATACTTGTATCTGTAAAGCACAGAAGACTGTGCAGAGTCTTCTTTCTCCAACTCCTCTGATGCTTTCTGCCCTTTAGCAAAGTCCTCTCACACAGGTGCTCTCTCTTTCCCTCCTTCTCACACACAAACTTGCATGCACAGCAACTGTTTTGCTCATCTTGTCCTTGCAATTTTTTAGTTTTGCAGCCTCCCTGAGGTGAGAGCTGGTACCAGTACTAGCATCCTGCACACTGCAGGCTACACTCTGCCTTTCTGACCGGGAGAACTTGGGATTTAAATCCAGCAATTGGCAAAGCCCCAGCTGAGACTGACAAACTGAGTAAGCTACACACCCAACGATGACAGAATCAGCACTGTTAAAAAGCTTTGGCATCAAAGGCATCCCTCTCAAGCATGCATCAGCTGAGGAGACATCACCCAATTTTAGCTACAGTTATGAATGTTTCATACTGATTTAATATCGCCCCACTTGTAATTGCAAAATTTACTTGCTATCAAAAAATAGAGCTGTGAAACAAAGACTATAGCTATTTAAGGAACACACCTTAAGTCTTTGAATGCTTCATGTCTTCCTGGGGTTTTATGCCATCTTCACTTGATTATGCTTCACACCTTGAGCCTAAGGTTGCAGCTTTGGCGAGTGCACTGGTGCAGTCAGCAGTGGTGAAGCAGCTCTAAGCATGGTGGAAATCACAAGGTTGTTGTACACCTGCATTCTTCTGAGTGCAGAAAGAGAAATGGAGGCAATTACATTAATAAGAGGTAGAGATAAAGGTATTTTTCAGAGTTTTCCCAAAGATTCTTGTTTGATTCAGGAGCAAGGAAGAAAGTCTGAGAGTGTTGGTTGTGCTGTCTTTTTCCTAAATTTGAACTTAGGCTCTTCCGAGTTGCAAGGTCCCCACATTAACCTTCCTTGCTAAAATCTTGTTTTTTATACTAGCTTTATTTTCTTCCTGCAAGAGAGTGCACATCCCTTTGATGTAAGGTAGAAGTGATAGACTGCCCTGCTGGCAGCCTTCACACATTATGATGCCTAAAAATGTCTTTTCATAGAAAATGTCAGCTAGGATTGCTGGCATTGTATTTGGTGCATGGAACCATAGGAAATAAGAAGAGGATAGTTCACAATTAAGATTTAATTATCTCAGTTCTTTCTGTCCAGATCACAATAACAACTAGGCAAGATTCAAGTTAAATTACCTTGACCTAACTGTGCTCTGTGTTTTGATTATTTTCTCATCTGAAGTATCATCCCCTATTAAAAAATGAATCACCATATCCATCAGAGATATTTATGATAACAAAGCTAGCATGAAAAGACTTTAATCTTGTATGTTTTATTCCTGTAATAGAGAAAAAAAATCTATGCAGCCCTCACTACAGCCAGACACTGGTTGGAGTACGAGTCCCTAAAAGAAGGTGGGCGTAATTCTATTCCACCGCCTAATATAATAAGATAATTCCATCTACAAGTACTAAAATTGAGAGAGAATTCCTGGTAATAGAAGACTTTCTGTAGAAAGCAAAGGGAAAACACCATCTAGTATCTAAGAATCAAATGAGAACAAATTCATACTTGACAGCAGAGTTTTTAATGACCACAAGAGACTCAAGGAATTCTCAAGGCATTCTCTCTTTTATTGCAATTAAAAGAAGATGCCATTTTAGAGAGCACAGGGTTGTGTTTGACATATACACACTGGGGGATTTTTTTACAGCTTTAAGTCATGGTCAGAGTCAGTGGAGAGATTTCAGACAGCTTTGGATCAGGAGCCAAATCCAGACCCTGTCCCCAGACCACACTCACTCAGAAAGAACAAGAGACACTTGTGATGCTGGGCTCTCCTTTCCTTTCCGTGTGCTCAAGCTGCCATATCAACAAATTTGCCAAATCTAACACTGATAGTTTGGAAAAATTCAGTCTGCCTGGTATGTCCTGGGTGGGACTGCTGTGGAACAGTCATGATCCATTTAGTTTTCAGTTGAGCTAAGCTAGATTTTGGCTCTTCCATGTAGAGAGAGGAAAAAAATAGTTTCAAGCATGGTTGTGACCTCAAAGGTACAAATTTTACATCTCCTAGTATAGTCTAATTGCTTCTGCAGTATTGGAGAGAAAGTATCACAGGATCTCTTAAGCTGCCTGACAAATTATAGGCTTTTCAAACTTGATCTGTACAGTTTTCACACCCAAAGTTATATACATTAGGCAACTGGGAATAGTTTCAATGAGTCCACCAGTCTGTCAAATAATTAAGAAGGCCTTCAAATGGTGTAGTATTGTGCAGTAGCAGTAAAATTATCGAACTCCAATTCTTAAAGGACTTTGGATTTCTCTTGCCTAAATAGAAAAATGTAGAAGAGAGGGAGCAACCTGGATAGTGGGGGACATGTTTGCACTCTGGTGCCGACACCTGAGCCCCATCTGGCTCTCCTGCGAGGAGACCTCTAAAGCCATGTCAGCTCAGTGCTAGGACATGCTCTGGCTGCCAGACACCCAGAGGTGCACTCGAGCAGTGCCTGGAGATTTCTGAACCCTGAGTCACTGCAGAGACTAAACATGCCCAGTCCCAGTCTCACCCAATCTCCCTGCAGCCAGAGAACCCCGACTTGCATCGTTAGGAGGAACAAACGCACCTCAGCCCACACTTCCTGGGTTAGTCCTACAGGGACAAAAGAAATTCCCAATTCCAAAGAGCCAGAACAGTCTGGTAATGGATTTGATACAAAATTCTAGTGTGCAAATATTACATTATTTTGGCATTGCTTTTTAAGCCACAAAATTTAAATTTTTAATTCATATAGCAAAATCATTACTGAATATAATATTAAATAAATTCCATTGTTTAAAATTTTGAACAAAGAGGAAAAGAAAGATTTGTGCCTAGAAAGGTTTGTTCTTAAACAAGAACAAAAAGAAAGGTTTGTTCTTAAAAATCATCATCCATAGACACATATTTTAGATCCCATTCCTTGCGCCCTGGATAGCAAAAATGCATGTAGGGTTAGGATGACCAGGTTCAAGCACCTGTTTCATCTAATTACAACTTATTCTTCATCCTGGCTTTTTGATATTGCTAGTGAGCACCGAACTCTTGAATTATTTCTAGCAGAAAATTATTTCATCATAAAACACTTGATTAGTTCTAATCTAAGTGGTCTGTTTTTCAAAAGTCTGAGCATGAGGCATTTCTCATGAACATCACCTGTAGTTTTACTCATTGCTTATTCAAGCACATATAACTTTGAGATTGTGTATTTTAGCAGGCTTGGGTATAGGAGGCAGACTGTTAATCGGGACAGATGGTGGTCAATGTCTTTGGTACATAACCACTGATGGAAAAACAATTTTAGAAGCTGGAAATTCCTTGACTTCTTGAGTTTGAATTCAAATAACAGTGTAATCTTGAAAAATAAATTAGACATGTAAAATAAGATCTTCTTGGATGAGAGGAAGAGCATTCATCACAGGTGTGTAAATAACAAAAAGGTACAGAGATACGGAAGGGGAGGGTTATGGATGACTGAGAAACTAGTACTAAGTTGGGAAGAAATGAAGCAACTGTGAGTAAGAAACTCTTATTATAAGGGAATATCAAAAGATGTTCAATGATTAGTTTGTTTAGAGGAAGATAAATGCAAAAGTTAAAATGTGTTACCTAAACTACTGAACAGAATTCAACATGTGTTGGAGAAACTGACTCTTAGCACACATATTCTAGATCTGAAAAAGACAAATCCAGTGCTGTAAACACAGCACATGCCATGAAACAAAATGATTAAGCACGACAAAATAGTACATGTAATGGAGTTCATTAACTACTGGATTTGTTTCAGAGAGTATGGTCCCAAATTCAATAATCACAATGAGAAAAATTATGATTGATTTACATGAATATTTGCCTTGAAGCTGATAGAATTACAAGTCTGTGTGAATGGACTCATATTCAAGATCAATAACTTGAGCAAAATATCAGCATTTTAAGACAAAATATCAGCATTTAAGGCAGGTCTTTTTCTCCCAGATAAATAATTATTTTTTAAAAAATGTTATTCATAACTTTGGAGTGGAAGTTATTTATAACCTGTGCTTTAACAGATCTCCACAGTTCAGAACAAAGAAACAAAGGAAGGCATAGGATAATTAAATGGTAAAATTCCAGGATTAATTTTTATCCCCAAAGCATCTTTCAGGAAAGGATACTCAGTTAAAGCATAGCAAATAAAATGGAAGATTTAACAGGCAAGGTACAACTCATAGAGCAAGTTGAATCTCAGAAAATACACAAAACCAGTCAAAGGCATGATGATGAAGAAGCAATGCAAATAAATCAGATGTGGAAAGCTGCACAGGTTTACTGGACTGCTAAGTGTAAAGAATTAAATCACAGGGCGAGGAAAGATTGCAGTGAAGGTAAATGATTCATTTGGGTGTCAGAAAAGACGGGCTGAGAGTGAATCTTTACTTTGAAGTTACATGCAAAGATGTGAAAGCCCTATTGGGTAAAAGAGATCAAAATTATCAGTGGTGTAATAACTTCAGAAATATATGTTCCAACAACTGATAGAGCCAAATGGAATTTATTGGAGACTCTGAGGAAATCCTAAGAATGGAGCACAATTTCAGGCTACCATAATTTATCATTAAAGATATGTAATTCATCATTAAAATAGCCACTCTTCTGAGTAACTGGAAAATGGCCAATACTGTAGCAATCTTTAAAATAGATCTAAAGAATGACCCTCAAAACAGAAATTTTAAAAACCTTAATTCATTAATGGACAAAATAGCTGAGAAAATAATTTAAAATACTTATAAAACACCTACGGGCGTAGGAGAGAGAGAAAAAATCAGGATGAATAAATTGTAAGTCAGCACTGCTCAGCAGAGATAAATTGATATACTTATCAGTGAGGATAAACTGTGCTTTTCTAACCTGTTCAAATGTTACAAAGTGGTAGCAAAATATTGACTAAAAGAGAATTACAAGATATGCATTTACAGAGACATTTGATAATATCATTCACCACAAGGCTTTTAAGGAAACTCAGTAGCCCTGGGGTAGGAGATAAGGGTTTTTATGGGTTAAAAGAGAGAGAAAAGGATGGGGATAAATGGCAGATAACTGGGATGAAAAGGTGGTAAGAGTGTGATGCCACAGGAACTGTGCCAGAAGATCACTGCTGGGATTAATTCCACTCTTTCTCTGGCCCCATCTATTTATTAATGACCAGGAAGAGAGGGAATACAATGAGATGGCAAAACTGCTGACAACACAAAGCTGTTAAATTAGATAAAACTAAGGTGTCTGTAAATAACTCTTGTGACTTGTTGCAAAGCTAGCAACAGGAAAGGAAATTATGTTCAGCATAAGCAACTGCAGAGATACTGCCATTAAACAAACTGCTTAAACTGCTTATACTCATTAATGGGGTCTGAACGAATTATGGGAGAGCCTTGCTGAATTGCATGTAAAAGAGAACTACTATATTTTCCTTCTTATTTACAACTAAATAAGAAACTATTTTACAGGGACTATTTTACAGTAGAAAATAGTACAAAAAATCTCCTGCTTGTCTATTTAGATAGTTTGGATTTCATTTTGTCTGAATCTTTCCTACTCTCTGAGTGGCACTCCATACTCACAGTGACATACCACCGCTGAGAAGGGCAGTGTCTGCTTCTCTCTTCATAGCTGAGAAACCTTGGCAAGCAGATGGTTCTGAACAGTGGGGCCAGCTAAGCAGTCTGTCATAGCCTCCTTCCATCACCCAGTCTCAGAGCCAGAGGACTCCTGCTGTGGGAGTTTTTATATCTCTTCATAAAAAACACCGACGACATGCTAAAGATAGCCTCTGCTAGTGTGGGGCAAGCCAAAGTGTGCACAGAGGGAAAAAAATGAACAGCCTTTCCATATGGCAAGATATTTTTCACAGATTACGGTGCTGTTGGAAGGGGCTTTGCTGGAAGCTCCTCTTGGCCAATCCACTGAAGAATTTCCTTCCCTTTTTCTGACCCCAAGTGACTCCAGAATACATGAAAGGCAGAAGGAAGAGGAGAAAAATTCCAGAGGTGCACTTGTACTGAAAACCTTTTGCTGGGTTTGAGCCTCTTTTCCTTGCACTAATGTAAATATGGAGTCACACCACAAAGTCCAGCAATAGGGCTGGGAGAGAGAGCTGCAAGTGGAAGAACCAGCACATGGGTCCTGAGCTGTCATTGCCAGCACCCAGCCCCACAACATGGATGCTGCTGGCATGTCTGTCCGTCCTGCTCAAACTTGTTCAATCCTGAGGAGAAAGAGGATACAGCTGACAGGCATGGACTGATTTCCCAGGACTATGAGAAGATTCTACATTCTTGCCTTAATGTCCTACTGTTACCATGCTTTAACAAATGAAATGAAGGTAAGCATTTCCTCACCCCATCATGAAGTTATACATCAGTGGAAAGAGAAATTCACTTCTTTGCCTGTTGCCTGAAATATTCCTTAGGGGATGGGAATAACTCAATAGGGAAAACCTTACCCTAGAGCAGCAAACCTTTCATGAAAACTTGGGGGGAGGGAGGAGAATAAAGGACACACAACACAGAAATGGTAATCACTGCTACCCCATCTGGACTTTCCTGCTTGTACATACCTGCATTTCCCTGCATTTATTACAGTTTAAAGTATCTTTTGAACACAGATTAGCAGAAATGCATATGATCTGAGCTCAATACGATTTACCCTGATACTAATTCCTTCACAACTCTGCTGCATATTCTCACCAGGTACGTGTTGGAGCATCATCTTTAGCTGTTTTCATAGCCATATAGCCTGGGGGATCTTATGACCATCCTATGGTCAATCGGCTTGTTC
This sequence comes from Peucedramus taeniatus, assembly GCA_013400575.1. Classification (NCBI taxonomy): domain Eukaryota; kingdom Metazoa; phylum Chordata; class Aves; order Passeriformes; family Fringillidae; genus Peucedramus; species Peucedramus taeniatus. Next base: position 264,308 of record WBNO01024473.1, read on the forward strand.
AACTCTCCTTCCTCCAGTTCAGAAATCCCTTTCCTACAGCAGAAGTTCTGGTGATTAGTCTTCAAGGGCATGATTTTGCACTTTGGATTATTAAATTTCATGCTGTTTCTGTTCTGCTGTTCCACAAGGTCATCTAATTTTTCCTGCATAATAATCAAGTCTTTCTCTGGACAGTATTAGCGTACATACCAGCTTTGTGTCGTCGGCAGATTTTGTAAGCGCTTGTCTAGTTCTTACACCAAGGTCACGAAGGAAAACCATGAGCCAGGCTGGCCCCAAGGCTGCCCTCACATGCAACATGACTACTGCTCTGCGCTCCTGTTGTCCAGCAGCCTCCTCCATTCTACAAGGTCAGAATTAATCCCCTGTCATTTCTTACTCAAATATTAGTTCCTGTGAAGCACACCCAGTATCAATGCTTTCCTTAAGGCTAGAGAGATTCACTCGACTTTTTATTTGCTTTTATCTTCCATATTTCTTACCTAAGATCTTCTCTGATGTTCAAATAGGATTTGTGATTATCTACCTCAAACACTCCTTTCCTTTTTTCTTTTGCTCTTGCCACGAAGCAGCATGTTTCTCTCTAGGGATGGCACCAGCAGAGGACAAGAACTCTGCCACCATCTCCTGGGGAGAAAAGAAGCTACTGATCAGGTGAAGTGTCAAGACAGAAGTAATGTTTGAGCCATCACCCAATCCTACTTTTGTGTTGGCTTTTTTTTTTTTTCTTTTTCACTAAATCTTTAATAGGTTTAACAAACATGCAAGTTCCATATTATTGGCGGCATTTTTTCAAAGAACCTGAGAAACTCTTACTGAAGCAAAAGAACATTCAGGAAAACCTCCCTGTACTGACAAGGACTCCATATAGATCCTTGCAGCTTTTCTGAAATGAAAGAATGCTGGAGCATAGAGGGGAAGATGCTTGGGAAAGGCAGGGCTGAAGGCCAGGCTATGCTGAAAGCAGGATGAAACTGCAGCCTGAGGACTTAGAGAACAGAGAGGGAAAAGAGGACAGGACTGCTGAGCAATGACAACAGATATGCTCATCCACCAAAAAATGAGCAGGAGGAGCTCAAAGAGACCAGCTCCCACATCCACTGGCTCCTCAGCTGGATGTGGGAGTCAGTTGTGTTGCCTTTCAGATACACGTGCGGGGCTCTGACAGCTCAGGACTTGTTGAGGTTTTTTTTATATATGCAGCTACCTTAGTTTGTATAGATTAGGGCAGCATCAACTCTCCAAGCCTCTCACTGCACCAATATAATTATCAACCTGGCAGCCAGCAAACCCTTCTCACCTCACCCAGCACAGCAGTGCAGAAGATGTCGTTAGGATTAGTGCCAGCAAATTATTTTAAATGTTTGCCCTGCCCATGGCAGATTGCTCAGGTTTCCTCTTTCAATATGTTCAAAGCCTACAATAAAATTTCTGTTTGCTCAAGGCCATCTGCCTAACTTAGAGTTTGGGGGTGGGGAAGTGTCACTTGATGCTTGCCTGGGCTGGAGCTAAGTTTCCCACATTTCCAAGTGGGTGGTGAATCCAGCCTTACTTCAGGTTTTCACTAAGGATGGCTCAAAATTGGATGGAGCCTTTCAAGCTGCCAGGCAGCCCTGGGTGGAGGGGCTACATGAGAGCAACGTTTACTTTTCTGCAGCCACACTGGTGCAGCCCAGCAGAGCCCACTTCACAGCTGCCTTCCACCTGGCCAAGCCACAGCAGCAGCAGAGCTGCTTCTCACCTGATGGCAGCATATTGTGTGAATGTGCCATCTGTTTGCTTTGCCTCTGGAAGGGATGACTCCCATCACCCTGCCATCCTCATTCATATCCCAGTGCTATCTCTATCCCAGATCCTGGGAATGGGATTCATTTACTGTTTGGCCATACCTAGGATTAATCTTTCATTTCTATCTGTCAGTCAGCAGCTCTTCTTGTTCTCTTTTTATTTAACAAGATATAGTATCTCCTGTTATTTTTTTTTCCTTAGTATTCTTCATGAGGTGCAGCTCAGCAAGGCTTTTGAATGTTTTTTTTTTTTGTTTAGCTCTGCATTTTCTGACCTTTGAGACTTAGCTATCCCAACTTTCAGTTCCTTTTCCATTAGAGGCAGGTTTTTTCCCTTAAATGCTTTTGGAGGGTGCTTATTTTTGCCCGGCGGGTCAGCTTTCCTTTCCTACCATTTTCCCCTTGTGCCTGCAATATGCAAGAAAACTCTTAAATAATACACTGACTTAAATTAACTCCAAGCCTTCAGATTAAAATTTTTGAGCTCTTAACTCCACTGAGCCTTATTTCACATACATAAAAATCGCCATTCTGAATCCAAAACCTTACTTGTTGACCTGTTTCAACTGATTTACAATCACCTGATCAAAGATGATCTTTGACAGCCAGTTTTTTTGTAACTCTGTAAGATTCTGAGTTTAAAGCAGGATCAGCTGTGACCTTATATAAGGTCACTGTATACAGTGACCTTATAGCAGGACATGCAGATCTTCTCATCCTAAAATATCAGGACTTTACAATTTCTGGTAGCATAACTTCCCAGACTATGTACAAGTTAAAAACTCCTACCAACAGATAATTCTTCCATCGTCTTATGGAGATCTCCACCCATATCCACAGCTGAGCCTGAGGAGATCCACAACAGATGGCTCTGACAGAAACATATTTTCTTCTCTGTGCCTTCTGTTCATCACAAAGCTTCTGTTCCTGTACCTTATTCCGACCATAAAGCCCTGCACGACTTAGTAGTATCTTTTCTTGCCCTTCATGATTATACAGTTTTCCCATTAGAAAAAAAAAAAAAAAAAAAAAAGCACACCTAAAAATCAAGGAAGTTTTGATGGCTATCTCAACAGCACTCATATTTTACTTTGACTCTTGGGATGTTTGCTCTTTTTCTGAAGGCCACGGCTAACAGCAAACAATTGCATGAGACTATTAACTTTGATTAAAGAAAAAAAAAATAAATAAACAAAAAAAGTGTTTTTCACTTATATTTGTAGATAAAAGCTTGAAACTATGTCTCTGATGCAGCTGAAAACTCTGAAGCAAGAAATGAAATTAGGAGATATCTGAAATTATTTTTTCTTAAAGGCCAGCATAAGCAATGTCAAAAGATTTGGAGTCTGAGCTGTGGTTTTAGAGAATTGAACCTGGGGGCAATACCATGATAAATGGAGGGAGAGACAACTGAAGCCAGCTCAATGCCTGTGTGCACTGCAGAAAAGGAGAGGTGAACCTGTGCACAGAGGTGACCTGAAGGATCACAATCCTTGTATTAAAATTACAAATTATCTTCTATCATTAGCTCCAGGAGTCATGGGGTGAGGCAGATTTCATGACCTTAAAGTCTTTTAAAGAATCCAGGAAAGTGGTACAGAACATAGTTTCACATTTAATAGACTTTGAAATTTTATTACAGGTGCAGTGATGTTGAAAATGGTTTAATCAACTACTGTGTGCTCTTTACCTGGGGAAAGTTTACCATACTGTTAAGATACTTCAAATAAGAACATGGAACACTCCAATATATGAAGAAAATACATAGAAGCAAAACCTTTCTTCCCTTGATCTCAAAGCTCTCTGTGATACACTGTGCTTAGAACCAGGAAAGGCAATACAAATTTTGCAGGGTTCATTTTTGTGGCTATTAAGTGACTGAATAAAATCAATTGGAAAAGACACATTAGCATACAATAGGTGTTACAAGCAAAGTGTGTAAACTTCTGACAATTACATTAATTACACAACTAGATTTTAAACCTGGACAACTAAGAAAGAGCTCATCCAGAAACACAATAATAAGAGTCTTCCTTTAATTTCTCACCTAAAACATATTTTCTCTTCTTTTTTATGAAAAAACTTTTATGATAGGTTTTATTACTTTTCATTGTTTTTCCCATCCTTGGATGTTAATAATACACTTGTGTCATTTTTCAGCTGGATGTAAAGACCATGTGGATGCCATCTTACCTTAATGTTCACAAGGTTATCGTAAATAAAAGAACACAGAACATTAATAAGTAGCAGAATAACATGTAATGCCATTTTGAAGAATTCACAGTACTGTTATTCATCTTCTGTGACCATTTAATAGAGGAAGTGTCTGAAAGGACAGATGGGAATTGAAAGCAATGTGCTTGGAAGAAAATGGAGATTACAACTATGCCTCCAATAATTTGAAACTGATTCTCAAGCGTCTTCAAAAATAAATGCAAAGCTCAAGGTCAGAAAATACATTACTTAGAATCAACTATTAGAATGTAGAACAGCCCCACAGCAGATTTTGGTGTTTGCAGATATCCTACATTTGTCTTCATCAGCAGTGAAGTATCCAAGTTACTGCAAGTGTCTTGGAGTACTGGGATCAAGTAGTTTATTGATTGCTATATACAAGCTATGCAATAGTAGCAAAACTGCAGATACCCAGCTAGAGCCCAAAGTCACAGACTAAATGAACTCAACAAACTCTAATAGGGATGATCTGTTCCTAAGGGAATATTGTCTGTATGTAAATATATGTATGTGTGCATGTATGTATCTATATATATCTCTATATGTATCATCTCAAAGGACTGGAAGTGTGATGATGGTTAGCTCCAACGTATTTGAAAGCCTGAGACCTGGCATGACAAAAATATTATGGAGTAACAGCTAGACACTGTTCTGGTTTTGGCTGGGATAGAGTTAGTTAATTTTCTCCTGAGTAGCTTGGTACAATGCTGTGTTTTGGATATAGTATGATAATAATGTTGATAACACATTGATGTTTTAACTTTTCCTAAATAGTGCTTAGCCTAAGTCAAAAACTTTTCTGTTTTCCATGCTCTGCCAGTGAGGAGCTGCACAAGAAGCTACAAGGGGGCATGGACAGGACCTAAAGGGATATTCCATACCATAGTCTATAAACTTGGGGGGAGCTGGCTGGTAGCTACCAATCACTGCTTGGGATGGGCTGGGCACTGGTCACTGAGTGGTGAGCATTTATATTGCACATCACTTGTTTTTCTTGGGTTTTATTCCCTCCTCTCTTTCTCTCTTTCTCTCTTTCTCTCTCGCCCCTGCCCCTTTTTATTATGATTTATTATATTATTTTACATTATTTCAGTTATAAAACTGGTTTTATTTCAACCTAAAAATTCTAACTTTTTCCAGTTCTCCTCCCCATTGCACCAAGGTGGGGAGCTGGGGAGCAGCTGCATGGTACCTAGTTGCTGTCTGGGATTAAACCATGACACTGGGTCACATGTGCCAGTGCTGATGGATTCTGCCACTATTTGGTAAGCCACATCTGTCAGTGCTGGGCAACAATGCAGCAGAGAAATGTTTCCATGACAATAAGTATTACTTCTTTCTCTCCCCTCCCCTCCTACTTCTTCCTCCTGACTTGCATTCATAATTGCTCTGCAAAAACTCAGTAGCTTGCTGTAGATGCTTTTGGATACCAGCCTATGAGAAAGGTAACTCTGCTCTCTGGGTGACATGCTGTGGGGGAAGAGGTGATATGGAGAATCTCTAGTCCTGTTGGAGCAGCCAAGATGAAGCTACTGTAATGACTGAGCTCAGAAAAGTGAGGAATGAACTTCTAGTTCTCCAATTCATTATTACCCCATACTTCAATATCATTCACAATAAAATTTTTGAACAGCTTACTACACAGTCTCGATTTCCTCAGAATTATTGTTGCAATCTTGTTTTAGGAAAGACATTTGTCTTCTTTTGCATTGCTTAGCACATTTCTATCTTGTACTGGTCTGTCTCCTCTGGTTTTGACCTGCAGCAGTCTATTTCTTAAAGCTCTGCAGAAGCAGATGGCAAATCTAAACTTTTAGCTGCCCTTAGATAGTATCACTTCCTGTGGGAGGTGCATAGACTGGGAGAGGATTTGCATTCCCACTGCTGTTGGTTGTATAAAGCTAGCAGCTTCCTTAGTAGAGTGTCTCACCTAGCAGTGAGACAACCCAACACCAGATGTAGAAATGGAGATAAGCAGCAACAGCATCTTTTCTAGCCTTACTTCTGCCTTTTAACAAGATGCAACACTGTGTGTTGACCAGTTGCATTAGTAAAAGGCAAAGGTCAGGGATGCATGTTGCTCAGTGTCTCTCCCCACACACTCTGGACCAGCTGTGCTGAATCCCCCTCTCCTCCCTCTCCTGCTGTGTCACTGCCTTGCAGCCCAGTCCAGTTGCTGTTGGTTGTGCTGAAGGTACAGGGAGGCGGCATCAACACTGGGACACTGAGCACAGCAGCTCCAGTAGAATGCAAAGGGAAGGGAGGGAGAGATTGTACCCTGTTTCTCCAGCAAGGAGAAGAAGACAGACCCTGTATGGGCTCCTTAAGTGAATCAGAGAACCACTCCTTCTGTGATTAAGCAAAGCAACCAGATAGGTTGCGAAGACTCTCTGCTGTTGCTTGATCCAGAGTACTCTCTGCCCAGTTTCAGCCTTCTCTCATGCCCTGGGCAGTACCTTTACTCTTCAGACTTATGGTTTTGAAGGGAAAAGTGGCCAGATTTCATGTCAAGCACATCACTACTTCCAGTGCTGCTTGTCGCAATCACATCATGACTGCAGTGACCTGCTGAGCCACCAAGGTGCAGAAGAACCTCTAGATTCGTAGAGCAGACACATAGTTTGGAGCCCTATAAAAAGACTGCAAGAGGGGAGGTCTTGAGGATCCCAAGCTGCTACAGGAGCATTTAAATCACTTTATGGTTCTAGTCCCAGATTTCTTCTCTGCAATCAAGGACTCACTTCCTGCAGTCTGGTGGGACGAGTTCCAAAGGATGCAACTGAGCTCCAGCTCTTTTGTGGCTCTCCAACTCCAACTGATGAGCAGCAGCTTCTCTGAATGTAAAAGATTCTTCTTCCTTTTCTTCTTTGTCTTCCTCTTCTTATTCTTATTTTGCTTCTTTTCAGTCATATCCATTCACCTTCTGAGTAAGTTTTAAAATTTCAGTCTTGGTTTGCTGGTACTTCATCGGAGTAGCTCTGTCAATCTTGTGTCTTTCTAAACATGGGCCACTGCAATACCTCTAGAAAGGAGTCAAACTAGAACAGGGAAGTAAAAGTCAAAAAGAAAAAACAGAGGAGGTACTGAGCAGAATAGCAGCGGACCATAATACCAAGGAAAACAAATATTGCATTGGGTTTGGAAGGCATGCCTAACTTACACATTTCTTACAACTTTACCAAACAATTACTAAATAGTTCATGCTGTAAGACAATAACAATGAAGTTGTTCTCCCAGAAAGTAGTGGGTGTGAGGAGCAGAGCCCTACTCTCATCCAGTGAAGCAGTTACACTGGAGAAATCTGTTAATGGAATAAATATGGGGCCATATCCTGCTGCTCTTATTTATTTTGTCAGTCTCATGAAAGTTGGTGGTTCATGTAAATAAATGAGAAGGATTTAGCTTGAGGTGACAGCAGGTGAGCCCTTAAGCAACGAGGGAATGGAAGTGAGACTGTCCAAGATTAGAAATCTAATGCTCTCCCTAGATTAATTTAATAGGGAAGACTGAAGCTGTGTGGTGTTCAGGCTACTGTACAGCAATCCATCATTAAAAATGGAAGAGGCGGAGAAGAAAAATGAGAAAAAAAAAAGTAAGATTTCTCTGCAGATAGATAGTTTTCTAAAAGGTACATCTCTCTAAAATAAAAGGCTGCAAGGGTTGTATTTGCATATTTAATCATTGCTTTTAAAGATCTTTTCACTTCTTTGAAATTTCAAAGCATAAGGAATTTATTAGTAAAATGACATTTTGTATTGAATTTGAATATATTACAGCTTAGATTATAACCTTTATACAGCAAGAAATATTTTTTATGTAGTCTCATTTGAAATTGATAGATATGCATTCTGTGCAGCCAAATGTTTAATTTGCTACAAGTACTGCCACCATCTTTATTTCTTCTAAAAGGTCTTCAGGACTATGCAGAAACAGCATGGCCACCTTTGTTAATCTTTTCATAAACAAGCAGTCTTCTTTCATGTAAATGAGTTAAAGGAAATTTGCTTTTGTGCTCTGAGTATTTGAGGGAAGAAATGGAATCTCTAAAAGCCTTGAATTCACTGGTCCACACCAGTACTTTTATAATACATGTGAAAATCTGTAAAGAGACATGTGATTTTCCTGTAATCAGTTCACTACATTACAAGTGCAATATTTAGGGATGCTGTTCTATAAAAGGTATGGGAACTAGTTTTAGATACCTTCTGGTACCTTTACATGAGCCACCTTGTAGCCTGTCAGGTTCATTTCAAATGTGTATAGTGTAAATCATACTTTTCCCTTTTGCTCTACATTCCCTGTAGTTATGGCAGGAACAGCTTGCACCAAAACTGTCAGTTTTATAGCAAAAATCTCTCAACATGCAATGCATATTCTGTGCAAAAATGTCAGGGTGCATTTTCCTGATGTGCATGTCATGCATTGTTTTTCATCAATCTTTTAGGAGAGCAGGATAAAAGGTCTGTTTTCCTTTGCAGATGAGAAAAAAAAAATAATTTGGTTAACTTTCCACATTACTTCTATTTTCTTCAGGAAGACTGAGCTGTATTTCATCTTCTAGTATATATTCTACATGCTGCACACTCTTTTCTAAAAATATTAAGAAAACCACATCACGGTATCAACTGAATGTCCAGAGTTTTGCATTTTAGATCTCCTGTCTGACAGCTAAGTGTCTCTGCAATTATCCATTGTTTGTGCCAGCTTTCTACCTGTTTAGACATCTGTGTCATACAAATGCTGCTTGTGAGAAAAGAGAATAAGTGCGTGCCTTGGAACATGACACAGAACTGATTAAAAACCTGTGAGGAAAGTTAGTATTTTTGTGGAATATTATAATATTTCATATCAGATTATAATCATTGTATGCATTGTGGTGTCAGGTAGCAGAGTGCCACAGTGGGACACTTTGGAAGATGAGACAGGTAGACTGACATTTCATTTGTATGAGTTTGGGGTGAATAGGTTACATATAAAGACATGTGGGTGACAGACATTGTGCCTTCCCCAGAAGGAGTATTTCCTCCATTGCAATTGATGGACAGCACATGGTGGTTTTATACCTTTTAATACCAGAGCTTTTATAAAAGCTCTCATTTGCTTTGACTTTCCATTGACGAGTTTGTATGGATTTATTAGATGGGAAGAAGAGAAAGTTCAGAGGGGCTGTAACCACCCTTCTCCACCATCAGCATGACCTGCCACAGCACATATGTCTCTCATCCCAGAGCATAAGGCCTTGTGATATAACACAACCTTCCTGTTTGCATTTGATTGGGTTGCAGTTTTATCTTTTTGTGGAGGAAAACATTCAAATTTTATTTGAATATTTCTTTTCTCGCAAAAGAGCCGATAAAGTGAAAAATTTTTTGTCATATGGATCAACATTAAGAATGCAACAAAACGTTGTTCAAGATAAGCTGTATCATGATCATTGAAGGAAATAATTTGATATAACTGTGATTTGAACACTCTAGGGAATTAAAATCTTATTTGTGACCATCGATCTCAAACAGTCTAGGAAACATGGCCCAGTACAACTAAAGAAATTAGAAAGAAATTAAGGATTGAATTCCAGAGAAAACTTCTCAGTCTTCTACAGGACAACCCAGGAAAAAAGGTAGAGAGGTATATTAATTTCACCTAACCTGAGACATTTGCAATACAAGTGCTTCCATCTGAGCTTATAACATTAAATTCTCTTCATCTGGAGGAGGCACTTCTAGGTTTTGAGTCATCTGACCCACTTTAGATGTTGGCTTCAGGGTGAGATGATAATAGCACAGAAGACCCAATTTCTCTTTATAAAGGAAGTCTAGATGACCAGCTGTGCTGGGTTTGGTTGGGATAGATGGAATTGTCTTCACAGTGGCTGGTATGTGGCTGTATTTCAGATTTGTGCTGAACACACAGTTGATAAAATAGAGATGTTTTTGTTATTGCTGAGCAGAGCTTACACAGAGCCAAGGCCTTTCCTGCTTTTCTTGCTGCCACATTGGGGAGGAGACCGGGGGATGCCTGGAGGGTTGGGAGGAGACACAGCCAAGACAGGTGACCCAAACTGACCAAAGGGAGATTCCAGACCATGTGACAGCATGCTCAGTGTATGCACTGGGAGGAAGGAGGAGAAATAGGGGCTTTTAGACTGATGGAACTTGTCTTCCCCAGTAACCATTACATGTGATGGGGCCCTGCTCTCCTGGAGATGGCTGAGCATATGCCTGCCAATGGGAAGTAAGGAATTAATCCCTTGCTTTGTTTTGCTTATGTTCAGCTGTTGCTTTTCCTATTGTTTATGTCAACCCACGAGTTTCTAGCTTTTACCTTTCCAGTTCTCTCCCCGATCCTGCTGGTGGGGAAGTGAGCGAGCAGCTGCATGGGGCTTGGCTGATGGCTGGGGTTAAACCATGACACCAGCTCAGACTTAGATGTGTACCAATCCATCATCAGGCAGAGCAAGTTTTTACAGCATAAAGCAAGTTATAAAATGGATCCAAGTTCTACCACCACCTTTGTTTTATGTCATGAGACATCTGTACTTGCCAGACATGTATGGGTCTCTTCTGAAAGACTGAGTCATTTTAAAAGTCTTAACTGGAGCTTTTATCAACTACATTGCATTATCTTGAGAAATGGTATTCCCTTAAACTGAGGTGAACAAAAGGTATATGCTACTAAGTCCAGTTTCCAAGTATGAACATTGGCTCTCTCTCTGGAGTTCAGCTAAAAAGTCATAGTTCAGAAAGATACTGTAGGAGAACTTTGTTCAGTTTTGCTCCATGATCTGGATAGTCAACTTCTGCAGCCCAATTACGTTGGTGAAACCTTTTTTTTTTTCTTTCTTACCATAAAATTTCCCAAGTTTTCCAGGCAAACTAAATTATTAAAGTCCCTAAAGCTCTAGAGAAGATAAAGCAAATCCAGTTTTCTCTTACTAGACACTGATGAATCTCCAAAAGCTCAACATTTCCAAAGTACTCCAAGAAAAAAATAAGACAGCGTAGCTGGCAAAGGGCATGTCAGAGATGAAATGACAGCAGAGGAGGTGAGAAAATTGAATGTTGAGTACACTCGAGGTTCACACCACATTTTAAAGAAAGGTCATTTGGACACCTTGCTTTCCTCCAACCCCGCCTGCTGAAGCCTCAGCCAGAGCATGCAGCTTCTTTTAGTCCCAGGTGGTGATTCACTGATGAACCTTTTGGGCCACAGACCAACAGGGAAGTTGTGCACTCTGCTGCTGATGGGGAAGGGGTTTGCTAAGGCTTCTTTTAATGTGATTTATAAACAACCTCCCACAAACTGTTTGCTTTTTTTGAGGCTGCACAGCATATGTTAACCTTGGAAGGAGGTTGCTGCAGCAGAGAGAGCAACTTCTCCAACAGTCCTTCAGGCTTACACCCACTAGCCCCTGCTTTTTGCCACTCTCCATGATCCCTTCCCCCACAACAGCTATTTTTATTCTAGTGAAAATATCAGCTGTGAACCAACTAAACTTATTTTCAGATCTCCTTTCCTTTAGAAATGGTAACAAATACTGTACCCAAACACTTACACTTCATTCCATGAAGGGCTTTCAGCTGCAATGGTGAAATGTCCCAAATGACAACTCACACATCAACTGAATTCATGTCATTATTTCTAATATGCTCTTTGATTTTTTTCTTTATGATGTATTTACTTTGACTGTTTTGTCCTCTTGCAGCTGCATTTTCTTTCTATACTTGTGCTCATTTCATTAATTTTGTGTTTTATGGGGGTTTTTATGTCTTTCCCGATATATCGCAAATGGAGATGAAGGAAGAGAGTGGTTGAAGAAAAGAAAGTGAAGTGGTACAGAAAAGGAAAAGTGAAGTGATCAGCCTTTGGCTTAAATCATTCCAATGGTTAACCATGAACCTAGTTTTGTTCTGCTACCGTGATGTAAGGGGAGGGATCATAAATTTGGGGGTTGTTTTTTTTCAACTAGCTTCAGCAAAACAAAGCCGGAGTTGGTATGTGTTTCTCCATTGTGCTGGTGAATATGGTCAATACACCTTCTTTACAATTCCCTCCTATTAAAAAAAATGCTGTATAATCAACAGGGATTTTGTGGCTTTGTTTTCCAGGCTTTTATTACCATGAGAGCATGCAGCCAGTGCAGCAGCAGCATAATTACTCTTGTTCAGAAAGGAAAAATGCAATTCCTCAGAATTTAATTGGCTACACTGAATTAATGACCTTCCTGGTCCTAATCAGAAACAATACGAGGAAAAATTAAACCAAGAATTATCAATTTCCTGCAAAATCTCTCCGAATTATGTCAACGCAGCCATTAATTGCTGAAGCCATTTTATGACTGGGTGCACAATAAAACAATCTAGCAATTTTAGAAACCTTTACTAACTCTCCGCATGTTCATATCAGAGCACCAAAAGTTCCTGCGAAAAAGTTCTTCAGCTAGTGTGGAACATGCTCACAGGTGGGAGAAACAGTTCCAACCTAGGTCACTAAATGTGGTGTTTTAGCTGCTTGACATAATAATAACGTTGTTTAGCTTAGGCTTAGGGTTTAGAAACTATGGGTTGAGTTTTCTTAAGTAGATATTGACAAAAAAACAAAATGAAAGGAGAGCTTTGCAGATGTCTCTTAACTTGTGTGGCTTGGCTGGCACAGAGCCTTGTTGAAAGAGGATGTTGTTTGACAGGTGGCATCAGACTGGGCTGGCCAGTGAAGGGGAAGACAAAAGCCCAGTAAAGAGTGAAGATCATCACAGCAGGTGTGAGGGGGTGGTCTGGCTCCTGGTGAACTTACCATTATTGCTTAGTAAGCATTTAGTAGAAGCACAAGGGAAGTCATTAGTGGAAACAAATGCACAAAATTTAAATCTAATGCTCTTCTCTGTGGGTGTTTTCGTGCACAAACATGAAACATAAAGAGATATTTTCAAATCTCAGCATAATACTTCTGTATATGACAGCTCTTTACACCTACTTAGACTTGATCCTCTGCATACAACATATATACACAGGGGGTTTCTAGAAAAATCACAGAGTAATCTGAGGAGAGGTTTATTTGGAATGCTTGGATGTTTATTCAAGTGCCTGACAAGGAACTTTGGGTTAGTTGAGGAGGGGGAGAGGTCCAGCCGAACATCCATGAACACTTCATATGCATTCTGCACTGCTCTGTGCATCTGACAAATCCTGCAGAAGAAAATGTCAGAAACAGGAAACAAGACTGAGAGAACACAGGAAGCACCATCTTGCAGTGATTTGTTTCAACTAATACTTCAGGAGCAGAAAAGTCAGAGTACCTGCAGAGAGTGAGGAAACATGGAAAGAGTTACAAATATGAGGCAGGAAACAACATGAACAACCTCATGCCTTTGGGCTGGACTCTTGGAGCTTGGATCCAATATTTTACTCTTCTGTCAGGTATGATGATGTGTGGGGTCACTAGAGAATGAAGTTTCTCGTTCTGATAGGGCCAGGATGTGTTTCATGAAGTAAACTAGATAAAAATTAAGGCTGTTGGAGGACTTCTTTATGCCTCAGACAAAGCATAAGGTGGATTCTGGAATGGAAGCTGCTGGTCAGAATGCTATGAAAACAGCTTTTGCTCTGGAAACCTAAACTTTTCAGAACCAGTGGATACTTTTTCTTTACATTTTCAGGCTTGTAGTTTTCATCTGAGGAACAGTATCCTGATTATCCCATCTCATGGGACTTTTGTGAAGATTGTTGTGTATATATGGGATGTTTTAATGTGACGTTAAAAATCAAGATGGAAATGAAAATTTGTTGTCTGAGAGGGTTCAAAGTGTATAGGAAAATAGACATCATCTGCATGTATGTATTTCTCTCTCCCTGATTAATAATTCCTCCCTAATCTAAAAAACCTTTCCTTTGGGGTCTGGTATATATGTTCTCATTTAAGAAAAGCACAAGAGGAAAATAAACATTTTGTAATGAAGTTTTGTACATTATAAAATTGGTAACAAGCTTTGGGTGACATACTAAAGATCTTTGTTGTCAGTCTTAGGATTCTCTTTCCAGTACAGAGGGTTATGAGATCTTCCTTGACCATTCCTTTCAAACTTGCTCCTTACTTATTGCTGTCCTTTTCCTGAGGCTATTTCTTCTCCAGCTCTTGACTAACAGTGCAACTGTTTTTACTACTTCTGTAGCTCTAATTTTCTCTCAGCTTTGTCAGTCTCTTTCCCCTCCATTCAGTATAATTGTGCTTTCTTTTGCAGAAAATCTGTATTTCCACATCTCAAGTTTCTTATCTCAGTGCTAGTTTTACTTACAGAAGAATTTATTCCTATCTTTAATCTCTCTCCAGTCTGTCTCTTCCTGTGAAGAAATACCCAGTCTCAGTATTCATATTAGAATCATCCAAACTTTTCATCATGTCCTTGCTTACTCCCTATCTCTGGCCTCCTTCCCCATACTGATGGGCAAAACAATCTCTTACGCAGTGAGTAGTTAGGCTGCTTAGCCAAAACTGTTAAAGTAATTTTGCTGAGAGGCTATAATCTCAGGACAGAGAATTTCAAACAGAACAGGCTTTAACTTGGTCATAAAAATTGGTTAAAATGGTCTTTCACAATCAGATGGGTTTTGTGCTACAAGCCCCAGGTATACTGAAGAGTCATTTCCCTAAGATTACTGAAGCAAAGTAATCTATTGAAAGTGATATACTGCACCATATACACTTATTCCAATTTATAAAACAGAAAGTTTCATGGCCAATATTAATTTTCTTTTGCTGCAATACATGGTTTTATTTCATGCTCCATTAACAAGTGTAGGTGTATTTGACACTAACTCAGCTCTTTCTAATTAGGTCTCATGCATTCATGCTCTTCCTCCTACAGTGCAAAAAAGGGGGACAAGGTAATGTTAAGAAAAAAGGGAGATGACTTATTACTCATCAGCCTGAGAACTTTTAGTTTCTATTTACAAACCATTCCCAGCTTAGCAATTTCCTTAGACAAAGGTGGTCAGCCTGCGACCGACCGACCAAACAACCAACCCAGCATGTCCAGCACTGTCGTGGTTACAGGAGAAAGGGTGCCAATATGGGAGTAACCAAACGATGTCTTCTACACCCATCTACATTATTCCTGGTGACCTGTTAATGGTGAGTAACTTGCAACAGCTGCCCAACCCCTCAGGCTACCAGCTGGGTTTTGAGTGAGGTAAGGAAATAGAGGCAACCCTTCCAGGCAGGGTAATGTTTCTTTTTCTTCACACCTTTCTCAGCTCTCTTGTGAAGCTCCCTGCCCTGGGGGAGGTACTGAACAGTCCTGCCTGGATTTGAGCATATATAGTCTGGGGACTGGGACCACTGACACCACTGGACATCCAGAGAAGAACATGAACTTCTACAGGAGGACCAGACCTTTCACAGGACCACTGCTTCTGACAAGACTGCAGCCACCACTTTAGCAGGACTGCAATCACTGCTTAATTGGACTGTAACCACCACCTTGACCAATAGGGACCAGGTTGTAATCTGACTTTGTGTATTTAAGCAATTTTTTCTGCATTGTTGCATTTATGGTAATCTTTCTAGTAAATTCTAATTTCTGTCTTGAAATCTCTTGCAAGGTATTTGTGTGGGGTTAATTTCTCTCACTGGTTTACCTTCAAACCCTCAGGAGCACCCACATCTCTCCTTCTTCCAGACCCTCCTTGAATGCTCCCCAGCAGCAGTCCCAGAGAAAACACTTCATTCTGAGGTGGCACTGGGTCACTGTCTCTCCTGAGGCTTGGCTGCTCCGTATCTTGTCTATCTCCTGTTGTGGCACGGGGTCCCCAGGAGGGTGCAGCTGAACCATCCCATGGCCCTGACCTGCCCAAACTAGTAGACTGAGAAGGCTGGGAAGGAACTCTGTGATTATTTTGTAATTAATAGGCCACTGCTGTCTGCCTCTTTTGCCAGGGTCAGCCTCATGGCAGCAGCTAGGGTTTATCTGCACACACTCACAGTGGATGCAGGAGCAGTGAATGCTGCACAGGACAGCTGTAGATTGTCCTGTAGAATGTGGCTCTTAGTGCTGTGGTCTAGATGACAAAGTGGTGATCAGTCAAAGGCTGGACTCAATGATCTTGGAGGCCTTTTCCAACCTAAATGATTCTGTATGTCAAGGAGATGGAAGTAGACCGTGGGGCAGGGACTGAGGGATCTGGTCCTTGCCAGCCACTAAAGGAAGCTTTGTGGCCTGCTTGCCTAGAAAGGTTTAAACTAGAAAATAAACGAGCCTCTCATGTATCAACATGGTGTTGTTTTTACGAACAAGGATAAACTTTATGAAAGCAATCCCCAAAAGCTGAACTGTTTTATCAATTATAGTGCAAGTAGTAGACTAAAATCCTCTTTGCAGGTCAGCGTATCTCCTGTTAACCTCACTTACACCTGTCCTGACTGTCAATAGTAATTCAGATAAATAAGATGCCTGTTTGTAACATTTTGTACAGACAGAAAAATGTGCTGTTGTTAGAAGAAAATGGCAAACTGAAGTCTTCTGAGAGGAAAAAAAAATCCCCATATCAGCAAGCACCTAAGTAAGGACACTGTATAATGCTGAACTAATATAATAAATCCATTTCTTTGAGAAAATGTCTTCTCTAACACAAGATTGCTAAGTCACATCCAAGTTTAATTCTTACAATGACAGTGTATTTAATTACAATGTTAGCTGTATCATCATACTGCTGGAAGATGCAATTTAGCTGAGTTAATTTTGCAAAAGTACAGAAACAATAGCATTTAAAGCACTTATGTTCAAAATAGGTGAGATACTCAGATGAGAAAGTAGGGATGAATTGTAATTCTCCTTTCAGAGATGAGGACTGACACACTGAGAGAACTCTCCCTGTTTTTCTCTTCATCTCCTTGACACCAAGGTCGCAGGGAATCATGGCAGTGAGCAGAATTGCACTCAGCTGCTTCAGAGTGCCAAGCCCAGGCTTCAACCATACCCTTCCTAAAGAAGCTTTTGCAAATCAATGCAACAACAAAATTAGACATTTTGACATATCTTATTATATTTAATTAGATAGAATTGCATCTCCTTAATTGCCTTTATTATGCCGATTATATGCTGATGACAGGCATTGTGTTTTAAATTCTTAACAAGAAAGCAGGTTTTTAAGTTCACCTTTCAAACTATCTTTTGTGCCTTTGGCTGTATGCAAAAAGTATGGAAAGCTCCTTCACGGAACTTTAAATTCATAGAGCTTACTACAGCTCTATGGAGGAAGCATTTGAAGGACTGCACTGTGGTCCTGGACTCATTTCGTTACCTTGCTGCTTTTGGATCATTTCCTGAGTTGTGAATCTTTTTTTTTTTTCCCCAGGGCTGATCTCAGCTGGTATCTAGATGGAAACTTCTGGGCCGTTGACAAAAGAGAACTAAACTCAACAATGCTCTTGCAGTTATTTTTACATTGCAGCAGGGAGGCTGGGGAAGTTAAGCAAGTGCCAGATGTCAAGCTTTAAAGTGGTCTCGTATCTTGATTCCACAAAGCAGTTAGGCATACTCTGAGATCCAACTTTCTTTCAGGCAGCAGGAGATTGCATTTAAGTACATGCAAAAGAAATTTACTATAATAAGCCATCCATATATTGCAACCATCTGGGATGCATATAAAGTGTATCACCACAAAATCCTCCTTTTGCTGTATAAATCTGTTTAATGGAACTACTTTTATTAGTCCAATAGTTAAACAACAGTGGTGCACGTTCAGACATCAGGTGAATTATTTTGGCCAGAATTATAAATAACAGCAGTTAAAACAACTATCATGCCCGTTTTCCTTAAACTGTGAAATCTCCTAGAAACGGTCTCTTCAAAATGTTGTTTTGTTCTGAAAGTTTGTCTCTAGAAAATGAAGTTTGCTGCACGCCCGTGTTGTTATCTAAAGGATTGCACTGCCATCTTGTGGCAAGAAAAGCCACTTAAAATCGGGTACTGATTGTGGCTGAGACGGAAATAAAGCAAAAAGCCTAAAAAATTAAACAAAGAAAATGAATTAAGAAATAAGTATCCTGTGGTAGACGTTTTATTAAGAAGGGGTAGAAGACATTCATTTCTCCACTCTTCATCATATTTCCTCCAAGGGTTTCCCAAGTGGTTAGAGGTGGTCTCTTCTTGCAAGAGTTTCTTCCATTGAGTTGTGACATTAAACGCATCAAAAAAAGGTCTTCAATACTTTAAACAGTGGAAACACACAAACTTCTTGACAATATCAGCAGCTTGAGGTACCATCCTCTAATCAAACAGTCCCAGCTTCACATCTTCAGGGTGCTTTTGGCATCCACTGCACTCTTAGAAAGCCTGGCTACTTTCAGAGACCCATAAGCAACACTGTATGTGTCCAACACTTGATACCTTTCCTTCACATCAGCCCAGAAATTCCACAGCATCCTTTTCTGTGTGATGATCCCAACACCATCTTGTCTTCACACCCTGACCCCATCCTTTCCACCTCTTTCTTTCTCAGACAGATGCAGATATGTGCAATGATTTCACAGAATCACAGAATATGCTGAGTTGAAAAGGATCCAAAAGGATCATCAAGTCCAACTCCTGTCCCTGCACAGGACACCCCAAGAGTCACACCATGTGCCTGAGAGCAAATTCTTGAACTGTCAGACTTGGTGCTGTGACCACTTCCCTGGGGAGCCCATTCCAGTGCCCAGCCACCTTCTGATACCAGATAACAAAATAGAAAAAAAGGAAGAAGAAAGGAATCAGAGGTAAAAAATGTGCAAAATGTGAAAATTAAATGTAACATTGCAGGACTAGAGTAATATGGATTGGGAGAGAGGATAAAATTGCTGATACCTTACAACAGTCATAACCATTTTCTTAGGAGACATAGGACATAATTTCTGGCCATGGAATAGAAGCACTGTATTATTAATGAATGCCTGGAGTAGATCAGAATTAAACGATCAGCAATCCAGATAACCTGCTAAAGACAAAACAGTTCTAGAAAGAGAAAAAGAAAAAAAAACCAGTAAAACTTAAACTTTTTGAAAGAACAAGTGTATAAAAAATGGAACAACAAGGTTGAGAGTTCTCTCAAGAAGTTTTCTTTCACTGTACATTTTGTCATAGCCAACAAACTTGTCTAAAAAATTGAGCTTTTATATCCAGGGGGTCCAACAGAAATCAAAGACAATGAGTAAAGCTCCAGCCATTTAAATACTTATATATATCCCTAATATTTGCATGATTCAAGGAGACAACTAGCAGACCAAAGTAAATAAAACTGAATGTCTTAATGTAAATACAACTTTTTTTGAGGGGGAAAAAAAACCCTCTGCTCTAAATTTTCTGGAGTTTTGTTTCCAAATTAAAAAATAACCTGTGTCCTTTTTTTGTTTTTTGGGGTTTTTTTAAGAGGAGGAAGGAGAGAAAAGGGAAATGAAGTTCAAACTCTCCAGTACCAATCTTGGCAAAGAAAAAAGATGCAACGTTTTTTTTTTAAAAAGTATTTTCTTGTTCGGGATACTGGGATTTTTTTTCTTTTTTCTGAGTTACATTGTTCTTTTGCCAATCCTCTGTTAACTACCTACCTGTATTTATGGCAGGAGGCATAAATCTGCAATGAAGCAACTCCTGAAGCCGTGACCCTTTTCCCATCAACCATTTTGCTTTAACAGCTGTAGCTAGGTCTGAATCTCAATTTCTCCTTTGCCTCTCTGTCTTTAAAAATCTATTATCAGTAACACACTAGACGTGTAGGTCAATATCTGAAGAGCCCTCACCAGGACCTCTGAATTCATGTCTGAATAAAAAGCCATATGCTGACATTTAGTTCCTTGATTGCAAACACAAGTGTTGCCTGTCACCACAATGCAGAGTTAGATATCAAAATGCTCCTTCTTTTGCCATTTGGCTGAAAGAAAACAAGACCTGTTTGAACTGTTTAAGATTTTTTTTCTCTAGAAACATTTCACACAATTTACAGCTTGTAATAACAATGTCTGCAAATCTTGTTATTTTCCTTATTACACACACTGCTGGAAAAGCTACCCCCAAAACCTAACATTTTCCAGTAAATGACAGATGATGTAATTGATAAGGGCAGAAAGTGTGGATTTTGGTGAAGTTTTTAGGAAGCTGCAAAATGTCTTCTTCTGTTATGTCCTTATGGCTGTAAATATGATTTTATATATTTTTTCATAATTGAATAAATGCTAAACTCTTCTAACAAATAAAATTGTTTGTTTAGAAGTAATTCTTCCCCTTCTTACCTTTTACATTTCTATGTAAGAGAAGGGAATATATATACACATTAAATCAAAACATCTCCAAGTATCATGGAGCCTTGGCATGTTTGCCTTCAATTGAGGAAACTTTGTTTGAATGGCTTTTTGCTTTGGCCAGATGAATATTTGGTTGTGTAGAAATCATACTGACTGATTCTTTCCTTTGCACCTGGAAACTACCACTTTTATTTGGGTTTGATTTATTCTTCCCAGAAGGACTGAGAAATGAATCTGCTTTCAGCTGTTGAATTCCATGTAGTTTCAGCTACCTTTTCATTTGTGGTAAAATGTAATGTAACTTTTATCAAAGCAGGTGGCCTAGTGACTTCAGCAAGCTAAAGCAAACATTATCTGTCCATCTCTAGTAATTCTGCCATCCCCAGTGACCCACTCTGCTCATAAGTGAGACAACTTCTCCATTTAATAGTGCTCTTCTCTCCAACCTGGTCAGCAAATATCCTAATAAATTGACTGAATGGTCTCATTTTTCCCCTTTGAGTTTCCATTGTATTGTGTCACTTCCAACTACTTCCCAGAGACCCTGCTAAGGATATCTGTATTCCTGTCCTGTGTCAGGGTATCCTGATAGTTGACAATGCCACAGGGCAGACAGTCACACTGTTCCTCAGGGCTGGTTATACTTTGCCATCCTCCCTTCCCATTCCTGCTCCAGTTTTTTGCATCTCTTTATTCTTGTTCCTCTTGATGCTTTGTTTCATCAGCTTCAGTGTCACTGTATTCATTATGTTGCTCAGTACAAGTTCCTGATTCACCAGAGACACTTTGCCATCGCCTCCAGATTTGACATCCTGGTCATGGAGCCTCCTTAGGGTCTTCAAACAGAGTGTAAAATGCTTTGCCACCACTCTTTGACCCGAGTCAAGGGCTGACTAGGGTGTGGGTAAGGGTGGGGTTAAAGGATCACAGCTAAAGATTAGCTGCTATCTAATATCCAGCCGTGCTCTGTTTCTGCTGTCCAATGCCCAGCTCTCAGTTCTCTGGTCTCCTGGATTTTCTCTCTTCAGAACTGTTTTGGAGTAGTTACCTGTAGGAAAGAAAAGGAAACTCTAATCCACAAGGCAAATTATCAAATCTTCCTGTCAGAGTTGGAAGATGCACTGCTATAAAGCAAACACAGCACCATGAAGGTCGGTGGTGCTGTGTCAAATTACAGTGATGAAAACTGGACAGTAAAGGCAACACATACCATGTGCAATAAATAAGAAACATGTTAGATGCTAGGAAAAAAAATCTAGTTAAGATAAACCACTATTGCTACACCATCTTTGGATTTATTGCTTATGACTGACTTGAGTTTAGTGGCCTTTGGTAGCCTTTAGTTCATATCAGCTTCACTTTGTCATGTAACTGACAAATACCACAAATTACAACAAAAACAGTGAGGCCAACATCCAATGACAAAATATGACTAAAAATTAATAAAATATAAAACCAAAATTCCCTATTGCCTAACTAGAGGCTACTTCTACAGGTCAAAATTAAGGTAAGTTTATAGAATAATGGAGAAAAACCTGTGCTGTGTCCTCCTTCCCTTCAAAATAGTATAAGTTCTGGTCAAGATCATCCTCATTTAACCTTGCATTATGAAGTGACTCATTCAATGTCTCCTAATCACTGAAAATCTACCACATGATAAGGACACCAGACAAAAATTAGTTCCACACGTGCTCATGCTTGAAGCACACTTCTAATGATTTGAATTGTATGAGTCAAATATTTGCTAATGGGCAAAGACAAAATGTTAACTTGTTAAACAATAGACTGAGCTTCTCAGACAATATTTATACATTACCTAAAAAACATTAAATTAAAGATAACATTTTCAAAGACCCTGACTTGAGTTCCCACTGACTTTCCCACTTCTTTGCTGTTCTCTTTTTTTGTCCCTTTGAAAAATCATCTGATAAATGTCAGGCTACTTAGATAACAATGTGACTCCAAAGCACAGTTCTCTCCCATTAAATGATACACAATGCACATTAGAGAGAAAATTGGAAATCAACCCATTCACTATCACTGCAGACTTCAAAATACCTCACTCTAATTTATTAATAGTCTTTACTTCAAATGAAGAATTTGTTTAAAATCTTGCTCGGAGTTAGTTTTGCATTGGTGCTGGATGTGAATGAGGATCCCAAGTACAATGGCAAATCTCAACTGAGAGTATTTAATTTTGGCTTACAAATTCTAAAATATCAGAGGTGGTTCTGCAGGACTGCCTTGCTGCTGTCAGTTCCTCAGACCATCCTACTGGGCCTGGATTCTCCACAGATGCAGAAGGTCTTATCTGGATGTAGCCCTTAAGATTTCAGGCTTGAACTCCAAGAGGTACTCAGGAGTACCTTTAAGTAATCCTGCAGCTGTCAGACTGATCAGTTCAGCTAGCAGACATTCATAGCCACACATATATTTTCATGCTCTGCAGAGTCCATGTCTTTATACTCATTTTCTTTGACAGTTTTTCCCTTCTAAAGACATACTCTGCCACTGACAAAGAAACAGACAACTATGCCATTTTAATTAAATAGCAAATAGTTGCTATTCAAGCAAATAGTTACTATAACTTAGAATGGCTACTTAATGTCATACTTAGTGACTTGTATTTTTACATACATTTACATGACAGACTTGACAGTGGGAGAAGAGAGGAAAATATTATTGTCATGTCAGGAGTGAAGAATGAGGAAATAGCTATAGTTCAAAATCTATACATATAGATTCAAAATCTATATCTATAAAAAACCCACCAGAACTGTTCTTGCTAAGCCTTAGGTTTTGTAGCATTATGATTAATGGCCCCAAATAAATAAGAAAGATGGTGCAACAACATACTTCCCTATAAAAATCTCAGTCTTTGGTTCAGTAATTCTAAATCAAATACATTCTTGCCAATTAAGTTTCACTGCCAACATGTTCTGTCTGTAGTTTAAAGAAAGGAGCATTTGCTAATGAGTCTTCCTGTGATAGTTCCTTCAGGGTTCTCATTTTCCACTACAAAGTCTAGGACAAGTTTTCACTGATAGAAATTGTCATTTCCTAAAGATCATTGATAGCTGGTGATGCACAATTATAATTTATTTGCTTAATGCCAGATACAGTTTTCCATTTGACCATGTGATGGTTCATTCATTTTTGTACAAACATCAACTAAAACACCTGCATACCTAAGAACAACTGAGAAGTCCAATAACACATCTATAAGATAGCACTGAGAAAAGTATAGTGTTAGATTTTCTTCATTTTATTTATCATATCGTTTTATTTCCTACAGATTTTTTCAACTGACATTCCAAAAAAATCCCCAACACTATTAACAGTATCTTGTCAAGTAAATGGGAAACTTAAATCAGAAGGGATGGGAACACAAAGGTTTCTCTAGCCTATGCCAGAGGTGAAGAAAAGTTTACTCATTCTTCTCATTTGCTGAGTGACAGAGCAGTCTTGGCAGTGAGCTTGAAATGCTGAACATTTTTGGCCATCTGGGATCTTCCTCCTTTTGCCAGGTTTTCTAGCCTCAGACTGGCTTCCCTTCCTATTTCTTCCATTCTTTCCAAGCTTCACATTTGAGCTGGTCATTGCAGGGAAAAGAAATTAGATATATTTTTGTAGGAACAGCTGTTAGGTCCTTCTGGCTGGGCTTATGGTTTTTGTTAACACTGTTTACTTTTTCCTTCTCAGATTTTCTCTTAGCACAAGCCAATTTTTTCCAGAAATTTTCTTCTCCTTTTTTCCCTTTTTCACTGCCATAGACTTTACATTGTTGGATTTACCAGCAAGAAAAGATCTGCATATTACTAGGATATGTTTAGGGCTAATGAACAGCCAGTCACCTACACCTTAGACAGATTTATGAACCCCTGGGAAAGGGATTAAAATTGAATGGGGCAGTTTGACCTCATGCCACACCACAAGACTGGTTAGGCTTGGAATCTTAAAACACGGATTTAATCAGAAACACAAACCCTTTTACTCCATAACAGGCCTTTCCATGGTCCCCTTTTCTCTATTCATGTTTTTTCTCCTATTCCATCTTGTGTTCAGAGAGATCAGACAGGAGTCAGGGGGAGCAGAAGTCTCCGTAACAGAGTTGCTCTTGGCTTTGGTCTGCTCAAAGCTTCAAATTCCCATTCTTCTGACAGGCTCTACCCTGCCTGCTTGCAGCTGGAACAACCCTTCCCTGGCAGCAGATACTACTAAGAGGTGACAGGGTGTGTGGTATATAAATCAGGAACATCATCAGGCATTTTCAGAAACATTGTCAGGGTAAGGACTCTTCCCATCACTTGTGATTTAGACTCTGCCATTCAAATGGCACAGTCCTGACAGGACTGAGCACACTGATAAGCACAGAGCCACAGCACCCATGGAGCATCAGGACCAGTGCACAAGAAAGAGCAGTGCTTGACCTCCAGCTTCCTTTGCTCCTGGGCTTGGCTGGAGCAGGAAGGGCTGCTCCCAAGAGCTGTGGAGATCTTGGCAAGTGACACACCAGTGCCTGCAGCACAGTCCAGAAGAACCCTGCAGTTCCACGGGTCCTGCGGTTCCAGTATGGAATGTATATCTTTATTTTCTCAGAAAGATGAGAAGATGAGGAGAGCAGACTGGAAGGGTCTTGTACTCCTGGCTGGTTATGCCTGGTTCAGGGTAGGAGGATTTTTATTTCTCTGCACTTCTTTCAGACAAAGGTCACTTAGAGCAAATACACAGGGGAAAGTAAATTTTAATTTGCATGACTGCTTCTCCCTTTTGAAAGGAAATCCTAGCCACTCATTTTAAATAATTCCTGTCCTGGGAACAATAAGGATTATTAGAAAATGCTGGAATGAAGCCTTAAGTTACATTACAGTAATTTGTTATTTAATTATTTCCTTTGGCAAGAGCTAGATGTCAACATATGAGCATGATAATTATATATATATACACATTACTCATTCCAATTAGTTTTATTATAAGTATGTCATATTTCATCCTTGTCAACTCTAACACACAACAGGACCAGTGGGTTCTTAACATTTGGTAGTAGGTTTATTTTTTCCAAGGAGTTTGACAGAGACACGTGAAAGACAGACACACATTCCATGTGACAGTAAACAAATTTAGAGACAGCAGCCTCTATAAATAATCTATGTTCATCATCTTACATAAGAAAGTGGAAGGTTAGCCACTTATTCCAATCTATTAAATGGTTTGCAGCAGTTTAGTAAGAAAACCTGCAGGGTTTCTCGCTATCCCTGTGCTGTCACATGGCTGCAGTCAGATGACACAAGAATAAAGTCCATAAGCATGTGAATATAAATGGAAGTACAAGTCAGTGATTTGGAAAGACACACACACACAAAAAAAAAAAAAAACCTCTAGGGAACAAGAAGGAGCAATTTTTCTTTTCTGATTCTGAATAATTTGTCACTTTATACAATATTTATTGTAATATAAATGTCAAAAGCATGTGCACTAGTCTTTTCTCAGCATGGAGCACCTAGTCTGTCCAGAGAAGGACTCCTGAGGTTAGAGCACAGGAACTGAAAGGCATGGGGTTTTTTCCCAGCCAGGAGGACTCCTTGCACCATCTTGGAAGAGTCACTTTTCCACTCAGTGCTTGTTCCATCTGTAAGTGATTGAAACACACCTCCAAACCTGTAAGTGGGATAGTGCATACTGTTAGTACCTCCTAGGAAAGAGATGAGATCTGGTTCACTGCTTCCCCCAAACCCTGGGTACTGTGGGTGGGGTGGGCAGGGACTAGAGAAGTCTTTTGTTAAGGGAACAGGATTTGTTCCACAGAAGCCATGTACAGCTCAGCTGTAAACTAGAAGCTCAGATAGGTATTTTCTATTATTGTGCAAATTCACCCTCTTATTGTCAATTTGTAACATTTTGGAAAAGGAAAACACTCTGCATACATGCAATTTAACTTCTTTGTATTAGCTGGAAACTTTCTAACCGATTCCCCCTCCACTTAACCTCCTTCATCCCAGAGATGATGCAGCTCTAAACTACCAGGGATAAAAGATCTTGGCCATGACACTTAATTCAGAGTATGCACCATCTCATCTGTATTGCCTCTGTTTCCATGCTGCACTCTGAAACCCTGAAAGAAGAATATGCCCGATTCAAATACAGAGAGGATGTGTACCAGTCCCATGTAGAGCAGTTTGGGAAGCACAGGCAGAGGAGAGCAGGACCTGAATTTTTCCTTCCAAGCTTCAGGTACATTCTGTCAAGCTTCAGGCCTGACTGGTGAGAAAGAAAATAGAATGTGACAAAAAGTTTGGTGCAAGGAAGAAAATAAAGATTAGGTGTTAATGAGGCAGGATAACTAGGAACTAAGTCTGAGGAGAAAGACTTGTAAAAGACATAGGAAAAAGTATGCAACAGGTTGAATAGGTATCTAAAAACAAGAAGGCAGGGGAGAACTGGAGAAAATACCCATATACTAGGAATATCTGGTAAAGGGAATACCTACCATGTATCAATGTCTCAGTACTGGAGACAAGACTGACAGTTCTGTCTAATTACAGCACAACCCCTTTACAGCTTGAGAGGGAACAAAATGCTCCCAGGTGCAACCTTAGTAGCAACAAATATCTTCACCCTTTCCCCAGAGATGAATAATAACTTACCACTGCTATCAACTTCTTGCCTTAAAAGAAAAATGAAAATAGACCTCCAAGCAGAGGTGGGTGAAACTACCTATTTTTTCCCCTGTGGTTGTGATGAGGGAAGTATCTTCAGAAGAGCAGAGCTGGGACCTAAGCAAAAGACTTTTATATCTGAGTTCAGTAAAGATATTAGTTATATATGAAACTTTTCATATATGATGTGAGGCTTTTCTTAAGTACTATTCATATCCTTTGAATGGCAAATTGACTATCCAAATGAGTATTTAATTTCATTATGATTTTTCACTTATCTACAGAATGGGCATGAAAGCATCCATCCACCCCAGGAATATGCTGGGATAATAAATTAACTAATGTGTGTGAATAAACATATTTGAGAGCAATAGAGAGATTCCAAAAGGAAAATGATTATGTATTCAGAATGGGTTGGAACAGTGGTAGTAAAGAAGGCATGAGAGCATAAAGTGATCAACAAGAAAAAACCAAAATTCAATGGCCACTTATTCAGTTGAATAAGCCAAAGCAGAAACCATGAGAAAAAATACCGTTCAGTCATGTCATTAAACAGATTAGCTTTTATGCACAAAGAGGGCAAAGGAAGATTCCACAGCATGGTTAGTATTTCCAGCCTCAGCAAGGAGCAATCAAATGCCTTGATAATATTTGAGAATATGTAAAGAATGTAGCAGAAACTACAAAGTATTTTTTAAAATGGAGGATCTACATATTTACGTCATTTTCCCTGTAATTCCTGCTATGAAAAAAGCAAAGTTTGAGATATTGCCAACTCCTCTATGCTGTAAAATATTATTATGTCAGTGGGGAAGGCACATCTTGGCAGCACCTGACACTAGACAGATGTTAAATTAACTGCAGTTAGGTTATGCCCATACTACACTGATAAAAAACTTGGACCTTTGGTACCTCTGACAAGATTCTGTTCTACAATGATGACTTCAATATGGTGGCAGATGGGAAGTTACAATTTAAATAAAGCATAATTTCAAATCTGTAGACAGTCGTAGTGTCTTCTTCCCTACTTCACTAAATGCTCTAAATAATTTGATTTCCTAAACAGAGGACATAGCATATATTCTTTCCAGATGGATATTACAGAATTAACCCTGGGGCTTGCAGTTCATTTTCAACTGTAAATGATTAGCAATAATATAGACTCAGGACCCAAACCTCATCTTTGTGACATCACTGAACCAAAAGTAAATACAGCAAAGTTAGTGAAGCTACACCAGCACGATGGTCTAACCCAGTGTTTATTAAATTCAGCCAAAGCTGATTAGAGATTTGAGTGGGCACTGGGACATGGCTTTCAAACTGCCACTTTTGTGTGACAGAGATATCTGGATTTCCTTAAAATTCTCAGAACTGAGGTAAAGACATTGCCTGAAATTTATCTCCAGGCAATTTCAGATCATGAGCTAAAGAATGCATTTTTGCTTGATGCACTTACAAACATTAAATACATAATTTTATTTTCCTCTACAAAAAAGATTGTTCAAATACAATCCCATCTCCTCTAAAATTTAACACATCTTTTTATTATGTTACTACTGATCCTCTTGACACAGCAGTGACACACTTCATATCAGGAGAAATACTTGAAATACTTAATATAATTACAGCACATCAGAGACACAGTGTAGACTATCCTATATGGACACTGTAAGAAGTAGAAAGTATGATGATGCACCTTGATAACTAGGGTGCAGCTTCCTTTGAGAAGACTGGTTTACTTTATAGTGGCTTAGTGGAAAATGAAGTTCTGTACAATGGAATTCCCAAAATCTGCAGCTGGTAAACCATGACACCACACCCCTCTCAGTAATGTTAAGACAGTAAGAACATCTGTAAATATTTAATGAGTAGGATTCAATCGTGTCTTTCTCTTTTTCAATTTTTTAATGTATTTTAGAAATATTTTGCATTTATAAGTAAGGGCATTCTTCAATGGAATTGAACATCTCAGAATGCAGAACTTCTTTTTCTCCTAAAGTTTCATTGTATAAATACTATTAAATATTTTAATTATAGATTCTACCTTTCATGCTCAAATCCAGTTTGTTCCTCCAGGCTACATTCAAGACCAATTGCAAAACTGTAATACAGAAAATTTTATGTAAAATATATACATTTGAAATAATTAAATTTCACAAACCAAAATTTGTGTAGAAAATTACCTAAAATTCCAAGTTAAGATTTCATAGGGTGTATTACCCTTTAAAGTTTTAGTGAAAATCAGAGTTTTCACCTATTTTTCCTGTGATTTGATCTGTCCTCCCAAATCAATATTAAGTAAATCTTCTATTGGATAGATCTAAATTCACACATACATGTAAGCCCACTGAAGCCAACAGAGATGAGAACAGAAATGTTCTCCTCTTAAAAAGTAAATTGAAACAATATCCTAAAAAAAAACATAAATAAAGCATTAAGACATTGATTTTCCCACTTGACTTGCATGATGCTTAGTATGGTGCAAATCATTGATTTACAGTAAAATCTGTTTAGCATGCCAATATTCTGCTCAGGCACTCCACGTAGACTGCAATCTGTCCTTACACAGTTGATTCTACCACTTTAGCAGGATGCAAAATAACACATTATTAACAATAAGGAAGGATTCCAGAACTTAAAGTACCTGAATTTGTAACCGGGTCTATATCTTCAGTTCTATTTAATCTTTATGTGCATGCAGGTCTCACCTAAAATAGCAGAGAAGTTCATTCTCATGAGTAACCAGCACACCAGCTAAGGAATTCATCTCCTCCAGAGGGCTGGAATAGAGCAGATGTTTCAAAAACATGTTTCTCTCAGCTTGTGTGCTACAATCACAGGCACAAATAGTAGACATCTCTGCATCCCCAAGGGAGGCAAAAATGCAAGGTCTGTATGAGGCTGTCCAGCAGAGGAGTAGAAAAAGAAGCAGCACACCAGCTCTATTTGATGTTTCAAGCACAGGCTCCCTCAGCTCCTGGACTACATTTGCAAACAGAAAAGATTTCTCTGCATTAGCTCAGTCTATGCTCATCACCCTGAGCTCCCCTGAGAATCAACAGGCAAAACCATGCACCACCAGGGAGTAGTGAATTAGTGAATGGAAGCAACTTCTCAGTGAGTGAAGTTATTTAATGAGATGGAGGGTAGGGAAGGATTTTACCCAGAATGACAACTGGAGACAAGAACCAGTTGCTTTAAGATTAAAGGACTAAAAAGTGTTTGTACTGTGAAGAGTGAGAGAAAGGAGAAGTAGAAAGATCTAAAGGCAAGAAATATACAACCCAGAGCAAGATGAGGTTTGCAAACAATTAGTTTTTTTAAATGAATAGTCAATCAAGCAGACAGTTTTTCAGCTTCACTCTGAAAAAGTTCACATTTCCTAAAAACATTGTTTCCTTTTTCCCAGCTATATCAATAGATCTAATGAAAAATACTACGTGTTTTTCCTAACCTTGTATTGTCTTTGTCTTCTCAAGATTGCAACAATCAAGAGCAACACAGATCAAGGCAAAATCAGCAAGTTGATTACTATATGAATGCAGGAAGACATGAATTGGACAGCTGTTTCAAGAGAAGAGAAAGAGAAGAGAAAGAGAAGAGAAAGAGAAGAGAAAGAGAAGAGTCAATTCTAATTGAAGTGATTCTGTTTACAGAACTCAGGAAAAACACAAATCTGAGATCCAGCCTTCAGAAAGTGGTTTACTCCTTTAAGCAGGTAGCTTCATTTCCCTTTTAAGATCCAGGTTACATAATTTTCATCTTGTTTTATTCAAGAGCTTGTATTGTCAACTTTCAGAGTAGAGGTATGTGACATGTCCCTTCTTGAGCTGTAAAATGTGCCTCTTGTTATAGTAAAAGGTTCAAATTGATAGTGGACAGTATTTGATTGAAACAAAGCTTTTCATTCCAGCTTTTACTTTTTCTTGATGTAAATTCGGGAGTGATTCTTGAATACATAATGAACTCCAGTTGATCTTGCACTATAAATCTTTGACAAGCTGGAAGGGGCAGAGTTGCTGTTCAAGTAATTTACATTTCCCAGAGTTCAAGTTCATTGCTCCTTCAAAACTTAAAAATTTAATATTTTAAGGAACCTAAGATATGCATATATCAGGATTTCTCCAAGTTGCATGAAAAAGAAAAGAAAATGGCTGTTGACCAATAAAAATAAGTCAGTGATGCATGTGTTTCCCATATGCAGACTACCAATGGTTTTCAGATCCTGTCATATGCATTATTGCTTGTTTTATGACAATTATTAGAATTAATTAGTATTAATATTCCAAGCCTTCAGCTGGACCACAAGCCATTAAGCAGTTTATCAGCTAGCAAGGAGCTCACAGCTATTGCCATATTAGTATGGTCCCCAGTAAGAATGGGCTCAGCAGCACTAAACACTGAAATTACCTACATTGTTTTATTCATTAGGCACAGCTTAGTAAACTGTTTTTAAAATTAATTTTAGAAGTTCTACAAAATGAGGGGTTAAAAGTGTCCTATAGACACACTGAGCTATCAACCTTTCAAAACGTGAGTCCGCTGGAAATGCCTCTTGACTTTATGCAGAAGCAGTAGCAGACAATTACTTTTAAGTTCTGGCTAGAGAAGTAGCTACCTATACTTGTTTTCTACCAGTTTTTTTAGTACCCACACAGAATATAGGTGACAGAGGTCCATTTCACCTTGGCCAAGAACTAGTCAAACTCATGTCTTCTACCTTGAGAATGGGTTCTAGCCACCCAGCTGCCCTTAAAAGGTGGGGAGAGGGATGATCTTCATCATTCTGGCAGAGGTATAATCCTTCCGTTTTCCATTAATGAAATCAGGATTCAGGGGCTAGAAAACAGATACATAACTCCAGCATAATGGCTGGGGAGAAAAGATAACAATTTCACGTCGCATGTATCCTCATTTCTAAGTAGACTTTTCCCTTGGCAATGAAAAACCCCAGTAATAAGGACAGAGTCAATTAATTTTCCTCATGACCAGCATCTCAACTTTTCTTCCATGTCCTGAGGGCTGCTCAGGATCTCGTACCCCAAAATAGAGGACACCAACCATGTCCATAGGACTTGCACCCCTTTAGGGATCCTGATCTAAGTCCTTTGCTGTGCTACTCCCTGAGCATTTAGCCTCATGGGATCAACCATCCTGAGGTATATTTGCACCACCAAACATGCCACCAGCTATTACATCTTCAGCAGTCTTACCTCTCATCACCAGCAATGGAGCAGGAACAGCAGATCTGATCATAACAGTGTGATTTGAAAAGATGGCTAAGAGATGAATGTCATCAGAGCAGCCTTCTCTCCTACCCTCATTTTCCTGTCCTT
The DNA here is from genome assembly GCA_013400575.1 of Peucedramus taeniatus. Classification (NCBI taxonomy): domain Eukaryota; kingdom Metazoa; phylum Chordata; class Aves; order Passeriformes; family Fringillidae; genus Peucedramus; species Peucedramus taeniatus. The sequence continues at coordinate 296,591 of WBNO01024473.1, forward strand.
TTGTGAACTCCATTACCACGAACATAAGCAAATTATTTTCCTGGTCTCCTTTCTCCCACCCTTATCCCCTCGGACGCGCTGGGACCGACCCGACCGCGTCACTTCTGTGCGGGGGAGCGGAGCCGCCCCTCTCTCTGCCCACGAGAGGGCTGTGACGGGCGGCCGGGCGGCTGTGGGGGTCGGTAGCAGCCTCACCCCCGAGCCCAGGAGTCCCATTTCTGCCGGGCCCGGTGCGTTGCCGAGGGCGGTCGGTCCCGTCGGTGCAAGGGACGCTCCCG